>BMAU01019579.1:747500-992500 GCA_019973935.1 Trichonephila clavipes | reverse complement strand
TTCCGTATTGTTCCTAAAATTCATGTTTACTCCTTGAGATATCTAAATGCGTATGATCATCATGAAGAGACTTTTTTCTCCATGACATAAAAGGTAGGCTTACGATAACTTGCCGAAAAAAATTTCTCTTCCCATTGATTTTTCAAACAACTGAAAATTGCGCAAAACGTGACTTGCATATATAGTCAGTCAAAAAAGTATTGATACACACTACCAGTTCATAGATTTTTATCGTAATATGTTACTTAAACATACAAATGAAACAAAAAAGAAGTAAACGTTATTTCGTAAATACAAATAATAATAATTTGAACAAAACTTACATTAATACAATTATAGTTAAAATTGAAAATAAAAGAAATAGAGTTAAAAAATGGGCTCAAAAAAGTATTGGGACACTTCCCAATAAATTTTTAAAAATTCAAGCTTAGAATTTAATATCTTGTTGCCCCCCCCTTGCTTTTTATGACCTCTCGAAGTCTATTTGGCATGGATTGAATCAATTGTTTGCAAAGCGATCTATCGATTTTGGTCCACTCTCTCTTCGACCAAATATTTTCTTAAATCCTGCTTGTTAGAAATTTGGGGCTCATATAATTTTTGCTGCAAATAATCCCACACATATTCAATGAGATTAAAGTCTGGAATTTTTGTGCAGGAGTCTTAATAAGACTAGGATAGTGGTAGAGGACCCATAACTTGCAAATATCTGTAGTATGTTTCGGATCATTATCTTGGTAAAATTTAAAATATCCTGAGATTGTCAGCCTGCTTCGCACTTTGCATTAAATTTCGTTTGAGAATGTCAAGATAGACATATTTATTCATTATACCATCAATAAAATCTAAGTTTTCAACACCAGAGCTTGCCATACAGCCCCAGACAATTTGGTTATCCCTTCCATATTTGACAGTAGGCCGTAAATTTTTGACATGCATTGCTGTATTTGATTTCCTCCAAACGTTTTGCTTGCCATTCGATCCAAAAAGGTTATATTTGCTTTCATCAACAAAAGTTGCATTTTCCCATTATTCTGTTTGCTGCCCCTTACATACATTTTATCAAATGTCAAACTAGCTTGCCTATTTGCTTTGCTAATCTAGGTCTTTCTTTGAGGTACTCTGCCCTGATACTTATGTTTTCTTAAAACATTTCGGACAGTTTCAGGATTTACTGATTTCCCGAACCTACTTTAACTTTACAAAGTCATTTTCAATGCACTAGTTCTTGTATTAATGTATACTTGTCTCACAATCCGCATCTCTTCACGTTCATTAAAGAACCTTTAACGCCCTGGTCTTTGCTTGTTTTCAACACTGTTTGTTTTCTTGAACCTGTTAATGATGTTAGAAACAGTAGATTTACTCAATTTCAATATTTTCCCTATACAGCGAATTGATTTACCCTCTTTCCAATGATTTTTTAAGAAATTTTGCATACATCTTTGTAACCGACCTAAATATATCTTAATTTTGCATATATTTTAAACAGATATATCTTTGTTTTTCGACATTTTTTCTATCAATAATTTTATCTGTTGAAACATTTATGTTTAAACTTCTAGTCTAAAAAAGTAGTGTGAAATTAAATTCTATTGATGCACTGTATATTTGTTAAATTTCTTATTTCAAAAGTGTCCCAATACTTTTTTGACTCCAGTGTGCCTTTGAATTATATTTGAAAAGCTAGATCAAATTATAATTCTAGAATACTAATAAAATTTTCCTTATATACTGTACACCAAATGTAAAAATATTACTTAATTCATTTTGTTTTTGTTTTAATGTGATAAATATTTTTATAAAAGGCTTTACAGTTATGCACGCCAAGTGTCCCAATACTTTTTTGAGTGTTTAGAAATCGGTGTTTATGCTGCTTGAATCTGAAACATAATCAACTAGCTAAAGGATGCAGGGAGACCAATCGACGAATGGTACCAAGCCTTTCGGTTAATTCGATTCTTTCCAACTGAATTCAATGGAATTGTCTAGAATATCTATGGATTGAGAAATCCTGACTTCACTTTTGACAAGATCCTAAAGGAACTCATTGCTGCAGAATCAATATTGAAGCAATCCACGAAGGATCAAAATGAAGCGTGTGCCTTCTAGACAGTAAGAAAGAAATCTCAACCGCTACCAAACGAGAAAATTGGAACAACAAGAGCTATGTGTAATGTACTAAGTTTTCAAGGAGATCGTACAAAATAGAAACAAATTTGATTGATCATCCACCTATAATCTGGAAAACTTTTAAACAACGTTGTGTTAGTTTATCCACAATGGAAAGTGAATATTTATCTCTATGTGAATCGGCTAAAGAATTGGTATGGATTATTTGAATGTTAAAGGAACTTGTAAATTTAAATACTATAGAAACTAACGTAAATAGTTATCTTTATTGGGACAATCAAGCTGCTATTGATTTTTCTAAATCCCCTATAGAAAATTCTAGCTCTAAACGTATTGATGTTAAATTTCATTTTAAGAGGACATGGTACGATTTAAGCAAAAAATTTTAACTTAAGGATTTTTAAAATTTTTTTGGTTGCCTCCTATGTATGTATACTATGTTAAAGAGGTTCTGTGCTCAAATTTCATGAAAAGCTATCATGTAATTTTTTAAGGAAAAAACTTAAAATTTGTGAAGTAATTTTAAAATTCTACTCCTCTCTTACAAAAATTTACGTACATGCCTGAAATTTGATTAACAAGTACGTCAAACTATGTATAGTAAAAGTTGGTATGGGTTTTGCGTTAACAGGATTGGTATTTATACAATACTGTTTTTTATGAATATTTATTGAAAATTTCTTAAAAAATGTATAAAAATTCTGAATTCAATTATTAAAAAAAAGTAAATCTTGCTTTGATTCAAAAATGCATACCAACTTTTGTTACATGTACTATTAGTAATAGGTAAAAAAATTCAAGCATTAGGCGCAATAGAAAAAAAAGCTTTAGCATTTTAAATGAAGACAAACTAGTTATTTTATCTTTCTGAGATAAGTCAGTTTAAAGTTTTGATTTGCCATAGAGATACGAATAAAAACGAACGTGAAAGCTAACATAATTCTGCATTTTTTAAGTTTTGAGCTTTCAAATTTTGTGAGGTTATAGAAAAGTATATGTATAATAATTTAGGCTAAAAAATTAAATTTGATTTTTTGACCGATTTTGGTCAATTGAATCGTACTGTATCGCCTTAAAAGAAATCTAATTTTTGAGAAACTTTCATTCTCAAGTATGTAAATACAAAACCAAATTTTGCAGACATTTTTACAAAACCTTTATTTAAAAGCAATTTGATTAATATTTTAGAAAAGTTTTTGAGTTAAAATGTTTGCAGTCTAGATGTATCTATATGTACGCTGGCAAGCATTTTTTAAAAAAAACCTGGTACCCGTATGTTTTGGCGCGATTGTAAAGACGTCTCACGTCAAAAAAATTCTCAATGTTTAGAGAGCATAATTTTGCATGTATTTTCTAAATGTTTTTTTTTTTTTTTTTTTACTTTCATGTAATACTGCCCGTCGGATGCACGGACAGGAAGAGTCCACGAACATGTCGCCTTTCGTCGAGTGAAGTTCCCGAAGGGTACGTGCGATCTTTTATAAAGTCTCGAAAGAGGTACCATTGTAAACAGCCAGAGTGCTCCAAGGTCTTTATCGACTCGCTGGAAGATGCTTCTTCGTTTGTTTGTTATTTAAGTATTTAAGGAATTCTGAAACTTATGTAAATTTATCAATATAGAGTCCCGTGAAGTGAATCTAAAATTCAAAGTTGTCTTTTAGAGTGCGTAAGAGGCGGGCCATTGTTAGGAAAATTTAATTATATCGTACTTCAGGTAGAAACCTACCCATTTTAGGTGATCCAAATGAATTTAACCACTTTGACCTTGACCCGGCACTTCACTTGACGACTATATTAACATCTTATTTAATTTTAATGGGAATCGAAATGATTTCGTCATGTTATCGGTATCGTATACATGTAGTGTTGTAAATAAAATTTGTAATATATGCTCTTACCACTGGTGTCAGCTTTTACTACTGTTGTGCTCTCTGTTTTTATCAACATATTGCATTACTTTGTTTGATCTTTTAAGTCAACAAATAAGTTACATTTTGATTTGATAACAGAGAAAAATTAAATACACGGAAATAAAAAATAGATTTAACGTCTAATATTAAATTAGGAAAAAATGACATGCCTTGTTTCAAAAAATATAAGAGAAACGTAAATACTGACTATAATTCTTGTTAACTACGGTCTGCGTGTGTGTGTGTGTAGAAAGAGAGTCAATGACTTGAAAACTACGTATGGAGAAAAATACTTATATGCTAGTTATAATTATTTGAAAAGGAAAAAAATATATATATATTTAATTCTTAACATATTAACCTGTTGGTTATATTGGTTTCAGTATTATATGCATCTTTATTTTTAGCTGATGATTTTTTTATATTTATTTCAACATATAATATAAACTTTTTAAAAATCCCACTACTCATCCTAACACTTGAAATATTTGACATCGTTCTTAACATTGTTGAATTGTCAGTTAGTAAAAAGAAGAAATATATTTACACTGAAGTGCCGCGGAATCAGGGATATAGCAGGAGCTATTCAAGTTGTTGTAAATGGAGATGATTTGTTTGAATGAGTGGCAGCATGGAGCCACGTTTTTGTAACTGTGAACAGGTTGTGTGACGTCATTATGTTCTGTGTATAAAAGGGGTGGAGCCACACGTGCTCACACTCTCACTCGGTAGTTCTGAATAAACTCAGTTATTTGAATTGACTGGCTCGAGTCTGAATTTCTTCCTCCAACACCGAGCATCGGGTAGATGTAGCTCGCAGAATTTTGTAATTGGAAATTGTTCTTTACATAAGTTTTTGGTACCCTCGGCGGGACTGGCGAAACTGAAACCGAGAGAATTTAAATTATTGAACTTTAAACTTAACTTTTTGAATTATAAAATGAAAGTGAATGCTTTGAAAGCGGCAAGAAAAGGCCTGAGAATAGCATTTTCTCTCAGTCTGAAAAAGATTGAAACCGAACTCATAAAAGAAAACATCGATATGAATCAACTTTCGATTCTGAAAACTCAATTTATCGATAAATTTCAGCGACTCGACACTTGTCAGAATCAAATTTCTGAACAACTCTTGGGTACAGAAGATGCCATGCAAGAATATTTAGAGGATATGGAAGATGCAGAAAACTACCGTGACCACTACATCGAAATGTGTACTCGAGTAGATTTGAAAATACGAGAAACCGTTGTTCCTACCGAAACTGAAAAAAGAAGCTTTAAATTACCGAAAATCGAACTGAAGAAGTTTAGCGGTGAAGCTAAAGACTTTTTGGCCTTCTGGAGTCAGTTTCAGAAAATTCACAATGATAAAAGCATTGCGGAAGAAGACAAAATGCAATATTTATTGCAATCCGTGGAACCGAAATCGAAAGCAGAACGATTAGTGTTGAGTTTCCCTGCAACGGCTGAAAATTATCCTAAAGCCATCGATCAATTAAAAGAGAGATTCGGTCGTGAAGATTTGTTAGTACAAATTTACGTACGTGAACTTTTAAATTTAGTAATGAAGAACGCTGTTTCTGGAAGAACGAAAACTGATTTATCGGCCTTGTACGATGAACTTGAAGGGAAATTACGGTCGTTGGAGAGCCTTGGACGAACACAAGAAAAATATGGAGATTTCCTTACACCATTGGTCGAGTCCTGTTTACCCGAGGAAATCCTGATGGCCTGGGAAAGAAAACGGAATACTGAAACAGACGCTAAAGGATCGCGAACTCTAGAACACTTAATGACTTTCCTTCGCCTGGAAGTCCAAGGGGAAGAGATGGTGCAGCTGGCAAAATCCGGTTTTGGAACTCCTATCCGAAAAAAAGATTCCCCAATTGAAAGTGTTAAGCCGACCAAATTAACGACTGCATCAGCTCTGGCGAGTTTCGTAAAGTCCTCAGGTAAGAAAATCAATAACTGTATATTTTGTGAGAAATATCATCCCAGTGAAAATTGCTTTAATGCTAGAAAAATGTCTTTAAATGCTAAGAGACAATTGTTATTAAGAAAAGGTGCTTGTTTTATTTGTTTAAATAGATCTGGCCATTTGAGTAAAAATTGTGATATTAAAAATGATATTAATTGTTCTAAATGTAATTATTCTCATTTTGAAATTATGTGTCCAAAATTAAATAAGAAGTATGATCAAAAATTGTGTTCTATAAAAACTGAGAACTCTCTATCAAGTAACTGCAACAGAAACCAAAGTATTTACTTTCAAACTCTCTGCGTTTTCATTCGCATGGGATCAGGAACTACCTCAGAATATTGTAAACAAATTTATGAAATGGTTTAATGAAATTCAAATTTTGAAAGGTGTAACTGTACCACGTTGTATGAAAATTGATATTTTTACTGAATTGCATGTATTTGTTGATGCAAGCAAGGGGTCATATGCGGGATGCGTCTTTGGTCGATCAATAGTTGATTCTAGAGTTAGCATAATTCTTGTTAGAGCGAAGTCTAGAGTAGCTCCTCTCAAACTTTTGAGTATACCGCGTCTAGAACTAATGGCTTGTTGTGTTGGTGCTCGACTTGTAAATTCTATTTTGAAAGCGCTTAATATGCCGGACTTGAAAGTTACTCTTTGGTCCGATTCCACAACAGCACTTTGGTGGATTAAAGAATATAGAAATTGGTCAGTTTTTGTAGCTAATAGGGTAAAGGAAATTAGACAATTAACTCAAATTCAGTCATGGAAGTATGTTCCAGGAAACATGAATATCGCAGATTTACTATCTCGTGGTTGTTCTCCACGACAAATGCTTGGTTCTAGATGGTGGGAGGGGCCTTCCTGGTTGAAACAAAATTCGGAATATTGGCCAGATGGTGAAATCAGTTGCGAGCCTCAAGAAGTTAACGTAGAGAGAAAGAAAACTAAAAATGCGAATGTTGATCTAGCAAACGATGCACCCCCTTGCTTATATGTAATGTGTCTGATTATGATAAAATGATAAGAGTATTTGCATGGATTTTAAGATTTGTAAATAATTGTCGCAAAGACTATAACAAATGTAAGGAACATGAACTTTCTGTTGCTGAAATTGAAAATTCTGAGAAACAATTGATTCGTTTAACTCAGACATATTATTTACCTGATGTTGAATCTTTAAAATTTGTTACTTTTATTGATAACGATAATATTTTAAGAGTAAAATCTAAAATAACTGAACGAAATGATGAAAGTTCTTTTTTGTATCCTATATTGTTACCTGATAAATGTGAATTTACAAAACTTTTGATTAGATCTATACACAAAAAGAACTGTCATGCAGGAATACAAATAATGCAATCTCTCTCATTAATTAGAGAAAGGTTCTGGATTATCAGAGCTAGAAAAACTATTAAGAGTATTTTGAATGAATGTTTTATTTGTGCTCGTTTTAAAGTGAAATCATTGTCAAGCGGACCATCACCCTTACCACCAGACCGCGTGAATGATTGCGCGATATTTGAAGTTGTAGGAATTGACTTAGCTGGACCTCTCTCTCTCTCTCTCTCTCTCTGTTTTTAAAAACTGGCGAAAAGGTATGGATTACATTGTTTACTTGCGCAGTCTATCGCGCACTACATCTTGAATTAGTAAACGCTTTATCTTCTGATGCCTTTTTGCTAGCCCTTAGGCGTTTCATTGCCAGGCGCGGGAGGCCCAGGATAATTTACTGTGATAACGGTACTAATTTCCGAGGTGCTTTCAATGACCTTGCGAAATTGGATTGGCATAAAATATCGAGAGAAACATCAACTCAAAAAATAGTTTGGAAATTTATACCACCCACCACCGCATGGTGGGGAGGCTGGTGGGAAAGGTTGGTTCGCATTATCAAGGAACTATTGAGACGTTCTCTTGGAAAATCAATATTGTCCTATGAAGAATTGTCTACAGTGATTTGTGATTGCGAATTTTTAATCAATAGTAGACCTTTAACTTATATATCTGAAAATCCACAGGAATTGATCCCTCTTACTCCAGCAATGTTTTTAATAGAGAATCGCTGTTCCGATACTACCGATATTGACGAATTGAATTCAACAGACTTAAGAAAGAGAATGAAATATAGAATTAAACTTTTAAGTGATTTAAGACAACGTTTCAGGAAAGAATATCTAAGTGAGCTAATACAAAAACAGAATGATAATGGGGTGCGAGAACCCCTAATTGGGGAAATGGTCTTAATTGGAAACGACAATAAGAAACGTTTGTCTTGGCCTATAGCTAAGATTATACAATTAATCCCTGGTCGAGATGGGGAAATTCGAACAGTTCGGCTAAAAACTCAACGTGGAACAGTAATACGCCCCGTGCAACGTATCTTCCCTTTGGAAGTACAAGCGATTGCTAATAGCGATAAGGAGTTGAAAGAGGAATCGGTTTCTGTTAAAAGTACTAAACCTGAAAAGGTCTTGAATATTAATGATGCAATTATAAAAAAATATACTTCTTCTGGAAGATTGGTTAAAGAACCGAAGAGACTTGATCTTTTAAATTATAACTGTTATAGGTTTGAGACTCTCCCCATGTCTCAAAGGGGGGAGTATGTTGTAAATGGAGATGATTTGTGTGAATGAGTGGCAGCATGGAGCCACGTTTTTGTAACTATGAACAGGTTGTGTGACGTCATTATGTTCTGTGTATAAAAGGGGTGGAGCCACACGTGCTCACACTCTCACTCGGTAGTTCTGAATAAACTCAGTTATTTGAATTGACTGGCTCGAGTCTGAATTTCTTCCTCCAACACCGAGCATCGGGTAGATGCAGCTCGCAGAATTTTGTAATTGGAAATTGTTCTTTACACAAGTCGTATAAAGTTGCACATCATTTATGCGCAAGTGAGGGTGCTGTGGTAATTGCATATATAGCGCATACTGTGGTTGTTCTGAATTAGATGTTGGGATTGGCAGTATGGGTAAACTGTGTGATTTAGATGCCTTCAATCATGGACAATTTGTAAGTACGCGACGCATGGGCTATTCAATTTCAGAAAACGTCACACAGATAGGATTTTCAAGGTCAACAGTGTCAAGAGTGCACCAACAATACATGGATGCTGGGCAAAAAACTAGCGATCGGGCAAACTGCAAAGATCAACTAGCCTTGACAGTGCGTGGTGAGAGACAGCTTATGCGTATTGTACGTATCCAACGAAGACAAACATTGACTCAAATTACCACCCAGTTGAATGACGGTGCCAGTCATACAGTCAGTAAATGCTTCGCTTCTCCGTTTGTGTTTCGGGAGGCGTCGACCTACGAGAGTACCATTGCTCAATGATCACCATTGGGCTACACGTCTTCCCTGGGCAAGAGAGCTGAGATACTGGAGTGTAGAAGACTGGAAAGGAGTAGCATGGAGTGATGAATCTCGACTATGACTACTTAGAACCTACGGGAGGCTGAGAATATGGTGTCAGGCTCATGAAGCCATGGATCTTGCATGCTAGGTTGACACTGTGCCAGGGTGGCTCAGTAATGGTCTGGGGTGTTTTTTCCTGGCACTGTTTGGGATCTGTGGTGCGTGTACCAGCCTCTCTCAATGCATTTCGATACGTAGAGTTGCTGAGCAATCATTTTCCTCCGTTTATGCTGTTCTGTTATCCGCATGATAATGAAGTTTTCCAGCATGACAAATGTACCTCTCACAAATCCCTGTTGGCTACTGGCTAGTTGGATGAGCATTCCTTTGAATTTCCGTCATAATTTGGCCCCCTAAAATTTAATCCTATTGGGCATCTTTGGAATACTTTGGAACAAGGCGGGAAAGGCCATCAAACAGTACCAACGAACCGTACTGAATTATGGACAGCTTTAGCCAATATTTGGCAAGTCATTCGCGTGGTACATTTCTAGAAACTTGTTGAATCTACGCCTCGTCGTGTGGGAGCCGTTATCAAGGCCAAAGCAGGCCCAACTCGTTACTAGGTAGGTATCCCTAATTCAGCGGCACTTCAGTGTATATAATATGTTTTTAGAATTTTTCAACTACCTTTTTTAACTCATCTAAGTAAAATTATTATGTTTTTAAAAGACATTCATTTGTCTAAATGAATAAAAGATTATATTTTCTTGAAAAACATAGACATTTTAAGACAGTTTATAATTTACATTTGCAGTGTAATAATCAATGATAGAAACAGAATTGCCAAATTTCTAGAAACGTTATAAGTACAAGATTTTTTCCTAGTAAATCGCTTCGCAGAATATAATCAAAGTTTAATAATTTAATGTGAAAACATAATTTTAGTATAAAAATGTTCCGACAGTTCTTCTTTAAGATATATTCATTTTCAAATTGATGACTCATTTTCATTTAATAATCTAAAAATTCTTAAAACAGGAATCCTCAAAATTCAACTACAGAAGCAACAGTTATCTCTGATTTAAAGAATATTAAAAGTGCCATTTTATACCTTATTCTCTGAAGTAATGTCTATATGAATTCTAACATTCAGAGTCTACACCTGGTTAAGTAATATTCAATACTGTTTCAGGTATAATTTCCATAATCAACTCAGAATCTCAACAATTTTATAGTTAAAACCAACTTGCCCCTTTCTCAACCTTCCACCCAGATTAAGAAATAGACTCTTAATTCTTTCCTATATGTAACTGAAACTAAATAGAATTTTTTGAGCAGTATTAAGATAATTGTACATTTTACCTGAGTAGAAGAAAATCCACCTTGAGGATTCAAATTAGATGTCAAGTAACGAACCAGAGGAATGATATCTGATTTACTATTTCCTACTTTAAGGTTTGATAACACAGCATATGCAACAGTTTCGATATTAGTGGCTGTGGTACCATTAGGATTTCTGTAATATTCCATGCCACCTGAAAATAAAAAAAAAAAAGATATACAATTTAGTTAATTTCATATTCCAAGTATGTAATAAATTTACCTCCATTAAAAGGCAAATAATTTATAGTAATATGTATTATTGTGAGAGACTAAGGTACCCACATTAAAAAAGGAAGAGAATAACCAAAAAAAAAGAGAAGTATAAATGAATAGAAAAATAATAAATGAAAAACAAAGAAAGTAATAAATAAAAATTAATATAAGTTGAATAAAAAAAATTTTTTTTAATTCTTTTAAATCTTTTTATAAAGATTGTACACTAAAATGTTCAGGAATTGAGCCCCTCTCCCCTCATTTTAATGCTATTGCGTGAGACATTAATGCTGTAGCGTGACAGTTATGCTTGTTGAAAGTAAATGGAAGGGTGAGGATATTAATTATAAAATGGAAGTACGTTATTGTAATAGATAATGATGCTTAATTACATTTTATTGTTTTAAATATTTATGAAAAGTGTAAAATATTTCGAAAATTCTAAGAATATTTTAAATAGTCTTATTATTTATATAGTACAATTTATGCTATTTTTTAGAGAAATATTTTTTCATAAATTATCTAAAAGGATACAAATACTCTGAAATTTTTCTCTCTCTCTCTCTCTTTTATTAAAAATAATTTAATACCAGGATATATATATATATATATATATATATATATATATATATATATATATATATGTAAAAAGTAAGTATTGCATAATATACTTTTTTTCGTTTTTTTAATTACTTAACGTACAAAACAAAAAAAAGACTATTATTTTCTCGAGTAATAAATAACTGAATTTTTTGTTGAAGCTATGCTTTCAGTTTTAGAACCAGTTTGACATTGAAAACTAAAGGATATTTCCATATAGATTAGAAAAAAAGGTAATAGGCATTTAATGAGGTTTTTATTTATACCCAAATCGTTACTTTGTATTTTAGTTTTGAGTAGCAGCTATAAATTGGAGTATTCCTCTGCATGATAACGTCAGTTAATAACTTATCTGAATAATTTGTAAATAAGTGCATAGACATTCACAATAACTTGATGTATGCGTAGAAAATCTGTATCTAATAGCATCGAAACTTTCTGAAGGAATTGTAAATTAAAAATAATTTGATTATCTCAAAAAATAACTTCAAAGGAAAGTAAACTTTTTATAATGTTGTTAATTATATTTACAAATGGTTATTGAGATAATAGAATATTACAGCACCATTTTTGAAGGTAATTTGTATTAATGCATTCAAGTATAATTACCTAGGTATTTTAATACAAATAATGTATATATTCTTCTACAAGCAGCTACCTGCTATGAAATTCAATAAGAATTTCTTCATAATAGTGCAGAATGTTGATCTCATAGACTCCTAAAAAAGATAAATTATTGGAAGACGTCTAGCAAGAAGTATCTGCAGTAGCACCGGCAAATGATGTGGAAGTATAGCATTCTTCATATGTCAATCCTCTCAAATTATGGCATTGAATGTCATGATGAATTACTTCCAAGGTAAAAAACAATTTGCTTAATTTTGGATAAACGGAGCAGCTGACTGATATGTAATGTTGCATGTCGAAGAAAATGTGTCATCAGAAAGAAAAAAAACGATTGTAAAAAAGAATCGATGGCACTTTCTGGTTCCCATTGGAACCAGAACATGCAACCATTTGAAGATAGCAACATAAACAACAAATCTATAGGAGAATAGTAATTACAAAGCTACTACTAATGTATGTGAGAACTAAGCATCATCTTAAACTGTATCACGATCACTTGTATGTGTACTTGTAGGTGAAAAAGAAACGGACCGATGAATCGTGGTAAACACAGTCACCACTACATCACATGTGTGCGTCAACAAAGTGCTTTCAAAAATGTACCATATAAATTTTTTCTTCTAAATGTGAAAAAAGGAGTCACTTTTGGCAATATTTAGGCGGTGGTTGAATGTTTTTTTTTAATTTTATTTTCGCTAACTTTTATTGTAAACCTTCAAGTTCAGCTAATTCAGAGGGGCAATTTTGATGCATCAACGAATCAGGGGCAAACATTATGCTATTGTGTAAACATTATACTATTGTTCAATCCATATAACTATACCTGCAACTCAGGTAGAGCATACAAGGCACTCAGATGACACAGTACATCTTCATTGGAATACCAACTCTCAAATTTCCATGATATGAAGTTACTTCAGTTTATTTTGGAGAACATTTTCTAGGATAATATATACTACCAGCTTTTCTGTAGGATCATTAACCTGTCTAATTTTACTCCAAAACACTTTTTTTATTCTCCTTATTATTAAATAATTACTCTTGAAAAGTTATTTCAACACCAAAAGTTATTTCAAAAATTTCAACACCAAATATACGCTATTTCTTTTAGAAACTTAAATTTTTAGCATAACCAAATGTGTTCTAATTGTCTTTCATTTTTACCTTTTGTAATCGCTCTGGGTTTTATTTGGTTGATAAGGCTCTCAGCATCGTCATTATCTCCAGATAGAGCCTCGGCATATGAATAAAGGAACGTTTCGTAAGGGTTAGCAGGAGGATTGTTGCTCAAACAAGACAAAGCTTGATTAATAACAGTCTGATTCTGGAACTTGGAGATAAGAAGAGAAGCAACAACATATGCTGTAATGGCTCCTTGATTTTTCTCTCCTTCCAAACCTCCCTAAAATAACAAAATACATATATAGATTCATACAAAACCTTTTCTTATGGAATAAATATAATATTTAAAGGTATTTTTAAAATGTACGGAGAAAGTTGTGGCAATTTATTTTGTTTTTAAAAACAATAATCGAGTTGCAAATTTCAGTACAAACATCTCCAAAACTATTAAAATAAATATTTAAAAAGATAATATTTTTTAATAAAAATATTTTAAAACTATTCATGAATCTTAAAATGTAGATTTAGCAGATGAATGATACATATATATACAGACTGAAGACGTGCGTTGTTTTGGATTTGACATCCTAGCAGTTTGAAAGGAAAACATTTCTGCCCTGTTGAAACAGGATTGCTTTTACCTTAGGTCCAACCTGGAATGTCAATATTTGACATCGTTTCTATCATTGTGCATCGGCTATTATTATCTGAAATGTTTATATAGTTTTAATAAATAATAGAAAAATATTATCTCTTTGAATTATTTACACATTGATTGAAAAAATTAGCTATCCTCAGAACAAAATACAGCCAAATAATTTTAAATAGCATTTGACACGAAATAATTCTAATAGTGTCATAAATTATTTTTCAGAGATAATAACTTCTTATTGATATCGCATTTGTATCATAAATTAATACTTTGCAAAGTACTAGAGGTATTACAGAAAATAAAGTTAATGAAAATCAAGAAGTTATGGGGGCTTTTTTAATCCATCCAGACTTTTTCAATAAAATTAAGAAAATAATTCAGTGCTGGTATTACCTTATAATTTCAGATAAAAAAGAATTTTAAAGTAAAAACGGAAGTTAAAGTAACGGAATTCTTCTAAGGTGCAAAAAATAAAAATTCACAATTTTTTGGAAAAAGAAATGTTTAAAAACAGTTTTATTGTACATTTAAAACTTACCTTAAGGGATTTTCTTTCCAAATTGTACTTGATGTTATATTTTAAAATTTGTGTTCAATGTAATTATTGTTGTTTTATTTATTTTGAAAACAACAAAAACTTACATCCTGGACTTGTTCTTTATCCCAATTTGGGCGTATTAACGATTTAGTTAATGCGTGTGTATTATATGTCATACTCATGGTCAGATTTATTTAATAGAGTTGCTTTGTTCTCAAAAATGTATTTAGTTTTCTCTTGTTAATACTCGGGTAAATACAAGGGATGATCAAAAATTAATTATTCTCTAAGAAACTATCAGGGATTATAGAACTTCTACTTCGGTAAGACAAAGATTATGTATGATGTAATCCTTTTTTAAAATCTATTTTTTAAATTTAAAACAACCAAGAGTTCATAATATTTTTATTCGTTAGGCGATTTTGTTTAATGCGCAAAGCATGATTTTGTAACTTCTATGAAAATAACTGAAGACTTCTGATTTATACTAAAAGAGGTAATTTGATGAAATTTTGTTTTATATTGATTTAAAATAATTTCCTTAACTTTGTATCACTTTATTTATTATTCTGAAAAAGTTTCTTTAAATGGTTATCTAAAAAAATGTCACTTGTATCAACATTATATAATTTTCTCGAAAAAATATTTTTTAAATGTATATTAATCATAGAGTAAGCACTATTATTGTAGTAAAATTGCATTTGTATTATAATAAATGTGGTTACTTAGTTTTTAATTGAAATCGGAACTTTTCATTGTAAAATTATAAAACCATTTACAAACTTACTTGAATACCAGTATCAATTATTCGGCCAACATTAGGAAAACAGCCATTAGCTTGTTGTCTGTCTGTTATCCATTTCTGCATATCTGTTAACAGATTGTCATCGATTGTTATATATCGTTGTGCTTCGTAGAAAGAGCGTAGGACAAAAGCTGTCAGGAACATACTGCCCTCATTGTCAGTTTGACCAAATGCACTGAAAGATCCATCGTAGTGACGATAATTTAGTTCACGCTGGTAACCTAAAAAACAGAACGTTAGAAATAATTAAATTAGAAGAAAGTGACCCTAAATAAACTGTAACAGCCATTGCATTACTATAAATATATTTCATCTAAAATAACTTTCTCTTTGAAGTTTCTAATCTTGTTTGATTTTCCATGCATTACCTGTGTTGAGATTTCTAATGGCCATGGATTTAATGTCGTCTGTAAGTTTACCTATGTCAGTTAGGTAATCCAAAACGAGGTAATTAGGAGTGAATTTCACCATATTCTGCTCACCACATCCAGTTGGAAGCGAAACAAGACTGTTCAAATTCTGAATGGCAGGTCCTAAGACATTACCTATTAAGGATATTTTAGAAATAGATTAAATCCACATTCTAAAACTAAAAAAATCTAAACTATTTAATAGAATATTTAATAAATTTCAGAGTTCTTTTAATGTATACAGCTATCCTAAAATTACAGATTAAAATTGACAAAAAATATTTTTTGCGGCTTAAATTTGTATTTCAGTTTATAAAGCTTTTAAAAATACGAAGGATTTATTATTTCTTTTAACTAGTATATATAAGAGTTAGAACTGTTTTAGAGTAAAAGCGGATGTCACTTCCAGTTCGCAGGTACTTATAAAAGTCTGAGTCATGGAGTTAGAATTGGTGTCGGATAGATTTTTGGGTAAAAAGAATCGGAGTCGCAGAAATCCAACTCTAGTTTTTGTTGGGAATTTTGTATTTGAAATAAATTTAAAATGAATTTAATAAAAAATATAAATAAACTGAATTTTTAATTTTATTTATTTACTTTTATTTTGAATTAGTTTTTTCTGAGAAATATTAGGATAATATTGAAAAGGCTAAGGAAAAGTGAATAAAATAAATATAACAAGTAATATAAAAAAAATTAAGTCAATTACTACTTAGGTCAACAAAGAAAAGTTTTATTATAGCTTCTGTTTATTAAATAGTTATAATTAATATAAATATGGATATACATATGACAGAATCACAATATTAAGGGGCAAAACAGAAACTACTTTTCTTGCAATTTTCCATTTTCCTTTCTCTATATGGTGTTAGACTATTTTTTTCTTTTGTTATTGTTTATTCATTAAATAAATTTAATTATTCTAATAAAATAGAATAGTAAAAAGAAATCACATTCTCAGAAATTAGGTCATCCCAGGCCTGGTGGAATTCGAACCCACGACCTTTATATTAGGAGTCCAATGGCTATCCATTGCGCAGTTACAGAACGAACGATTTTCCTTTCTACATATAGTAGTCAAAATAAGTATTCGACATGCGAAGATTTCTGCATATATTGAATTAATAAATAAAAACTGTGTAAAAAACAAAGCAATTTTTATTGATTTAAATCTAAAAATCATTAAGTATTAAATGCAGCATCTTTTGCAATACATTAAAATGTAATAAATTAACAAAATCACCATTATTTCCTTCAAAAGACGCGAAACAAACAAAAAAAGTATTCGATAACACATAAAAATAAGTGAAAATAACTCAAATAATATAAAACTAATATCTATTTGCTCTTTCTTTCCGATGGATGACTTCTTTTAAACGCTATGTTATAGATTTAATTAAATTTTCTGTCACCTTTTGGTGAATTTTCGCACATTCTTCTGTAAGAATCTCCTTCATTTGACTTTCGTTAGAACAAATGACACTCTATTAAACTTTTTTCCAATATGCTCTAAAGATGCTCCATTGGGTTGAGGTCTGGACTTCGGGAGTGTGTTTTATAATTTTTGGGCAGTTGTAAAGCAGCTAAAGCCTTGTATTGTGAGCGGCGTGTTTTGTATCACTGTCTTGGTAAAACTTATAGCCCTCCTCGATTCCAAGTTTTTCAGCACTGGCGCACAAATTTTCTTTTAAAATCTGTGTGTAATATAGAGGGTCCATTATGCTGTTAATTACGACAATATTTCTCAATCCTGAAGCCGCCATACACCCTCAAACCATTAGACATCTTCCAATCTTTACTGCGGACAACATACTTCGTTCCTTCAACTCAGTATTGCGTTTTCTGTACACTATAATTTTGCCATCGTATCCAAAAAGATTATATTTGCTCTCATGTGCAAAAATTACATTGTGCCAGAATCCTACTGGTTTGTTTGCATATTTTCTAGCAAATTCCAGTCTTTGCACTCGGTTCTTTTTAATGTATGGTATCTGTTGAGCAGTTCTAGCCTTAAACCCATTATTATTCAGGGAATTTTTAACAGTTTGTGGCGTAATATCTATGTCCAAGCACTCCTTAGAACTTTTGCTAAATTTAATGCATTAGTTTTGAGGTCCTTTTAAATTTAACTTACACCATTGCTCCACCGCATCGGAAAAGTTTTTTGGTTAACCAGATCTTGGCTTGTTATTAACCTTTTTTGCACCTTATAGTTTTTAATTATATAATGTACACTTGTTCTTGGCCTATTTATAAAAACAGAAATTTTGTTTTCCGATAGAGCGTTTTTAAAGGGCAGTAGGATTAAAATTTAAAAAAAAATTTCCACTAACAACTCTACTTGTTTTTGGCCCTTTTTGCTCACTACTTAAATAAAACTTTCTAAATGCCCTCAGAAATAGTACCAATGCTTTGAATTACAAAAATTTGCAACCACACTTAACGGTAAGTTTTCTTTTCGACAGAAAAATTTATCAAAATCTCCTATGTCGTATACTTATTTTACTTACCAAATTGCTTTTGAAAATTATTACGATGATTTTTTTACTTAGGTTTGTTTTTGTAAATACAAAAATTTCTGCATTAGAAACTGAACTGTTATACGCAACAAATAATGAAGCATGGTTTCGTTGTTGTTGCATAGTAAGATGGTTATCGTGAAATTTCGCAGAAATCGTTACATGTCGAATATTTATTTTGACCACTGTATGATGTGTGTTGGACTATTATTTTTATTTGTTAATATTTATTACTTTTTTAAATTTAATTAGTTAATTAATATTTGAAAAAAATTGTATTAGCATCAAAAATCTTTACAAGTTTTAAAAATATATTTGAACTTGGATGGATGAATAGAAAGTATTTTATTGACGAATGAAAATTTGAACAATATATATATAAAACTTTATTAATCAGCAAAGTAATAAAGCTATAATTAAAAATAGTAAAGAGATTATAGATATTTTTAATAATAAATATTTATTCTGTTCAGAGTTATGACTTTGAAGATTTTTTCAGTTCCATTGATATACATGATATTATTATAGTAATTTTAGAAAACCACTGTTTGTATAATCTTAGTATTAATATTAACAAATTTAAAACTCTCATAGATTTTGTCTTAAAATAAAATTACATTAATTTTAATGGTTATTTATGTAAACAAAAGAAAGGAATTCCACAAGGGGGTCCAAAAGCATTAGTTTGGGGCTAATCTATATTTACACTTTTATGAATATAATTATATTATTAATAATGACTACTATATTTTTAGATATATTGATGATTTAATTATTTTTGGTAAAAATGATATTTTAAATCCCAATATTAATTTTTATCTGGCTTACTTAAACTTAGTTAAAATTAATAATAATCCAATAAAATGTATCACTTAGATGTAACATTGTATATTAAGGATTTAAAATTATATAGTAATATTTATAATTAAAAGAGATGTCTTTAATTTTAATATTATCAAAGTGCCTCACTGGAATTCAAATTTTTCAATATCTATACATAGAAATATTATTTTTAACTATATTTATCGTAATAATGCATTAGTTAGCGATAAAGCTAATATTTATTTAAAATCTTAATAATTTTTTTAATCACTGTATTGAACATGGATAACCTGCTAACTTTCTTTGCAATTATATTTATAATTGTTTTTAACGATACAATTTTTATTACTGTCTTTATGTCTTTGTAAAGATTTTTTAAATAGTTCTACAATTTTTAAATAATTCTACAATTTCTAAATAATTCTACAATTATTAAATAGATGGCGCCACATGCTTAATAAATTTGTAATAATATTTATACATTTTTGCTTATCATTTATATTTTGCACTAATATTTATATGAATATATTTTTATGATTTTTTAAAAGTACATATATATATATATAAAAACTTAATATACTATCGTAATTAATTTTATGCGGATCTGTTTTTATTCCTTTGTATTTGGCGGGAAACACATAACTAGTTGTTGCACTCCCGACCTACGTATAGCTATTATCTATGTTAGCGTTGTATTAAATGTACACTGTGAATAATAGTAGGTTATATTTTTTGTTCATATATATATATTATTAGTCTAATTATTTTTTTTAATATTTTAAATCCTCATATGTAATTCTTTCCCTTCCCCTTGGTACGTAGTATGACAGACTACAGGTGAAGGTTGGCTAGCCCCAAAACATGCTCAAACCTGCAATTATGATTCCTAAGGCCAGGAGTTTGTCATTGTACTGCTGTGCCTTTTTCTTTCTATTTATAGTTATCTTAGGTTTATAACTATCTGTATATTTTTATATTTTCGTTTATATATATATATATATATATATATATATATATATATAAACGAATATATATATATATATATATATATATATATATACATATATTCATATATATACTTAAAAGGAGAGAATGAACTATTAGTAGGAATTGAAAAATGAAAAAAATACAAACAAGATTTCCACTCATCTCCTGAACAAATGTACAAATACTATCTCTCTTGCAAGACATCTCATTTAGAACTTTTACAAATCTATCATGAAAAGTTAAAATTAGCCGTAACAGGGACAGGTCTTCCTACTACTCAAGTTAGTGTGTGCCATGTCTATTCTCAACTCCGAAGTTCAGCAATCAGATCTATGGTTCTCTATCAAAGAAGATCTTGCCGAAACTGTACAGTTTTTCAGAAAATTACTAATGTTGGTATTTACATTTCATAATTTGTGGTTATTAACATAAATAATTTGCTACATTATTAATCTTTTTCAGCAGAATTTTTTATTACTTCTTTTATACATAAAAAATAAACTGCAACATATGTGCATATGTTTATATACACTCTATAACAAAAACAGGGACGCACCAAGGAGTTGCCTGATTGTAATGATTGTTCGTATGCAAAGCCATTTGTACAGAGCATGCAAAGGATTTAAGTTTGGTGCCCAATGAATGAATAGCGGGACCTACAGCGTATCGGAACTGCACATTCAGCAGGTGTCTATAAGAAGCTATTCTCAATCTGATGGTCAATATTTTTGTTGCACTGCTATTTGGGATACCTTTCAACGACTGAAAAAATGCCTCATCATAGGATTCGAGTTAATTGCGAGCAACTGTAAGAGTTTGAAAGAGGTCGTATCATTGGATTGAAAGAAGCAGGTTGAGAAAATTGGATAATCGCTCGTCTTATGGGTTAAAGCGATGCAGCCATTAGAAGATGCTGCTAAGAATGGAAGAGCAATGGCAGATTTCAGGTTCTGTGACCAGAGCAGATCGAGAGGACAGATTGATTGTCAGATCTGCTGTCACAGCGCCTGAGTCATCGTTATTAACCATCAGGCGGGCAACTCGCACGTGAAGGCTGATAGAGCGAAATTTATGCTCGAACCAACCGCTAAGCCAACTGCCACTCATGCCTGTACACTGTTGAGCTACATTAAGGTGATGCGTGTCTCTATCAGGTTAGAATCATAATGATTAGAGACGTATAGTGTTTAGGGACAAATCCTGCTTCAACTGTGTCCTGACGAACATCAAAGATTTCGCTGGAGACGTTTATGGCAGTGTGCCGATTCTGCTTTCACTATTGTACTCCACACAGACTTTCAACCAAGTGGTTAGAGTCTTTAAGAGTATGTATGTGAGGGAGTCGGAATCGTTAAGTTAAAAATTCCAGGAGTCGGAATCGATAACTTTCCCTACGGACTCCACAGCCATGCTTTTAAACGCGTTTGATGTAAGATGCGCGTTTTAGGAAAAATTAGAATAGGGATATGTGGATTGGTGGAAAAGTTATGAATGTAATTAACCTAAATTTCTCATGTATGTTTTATGCAATATTAGGATTGTTTTGACATATTTTTTTAAAGAAATAATTTGTCCTAATGGAACATTTAGATATATTTATACAAAAAGAAAGGGTTTTCTTAAGCAAATTTACATAATGATAAAAATAAAAAAAGGTAAAGTGCACTGTTATTGGTAAACATTCAAATATTTGTTATCTTTTAGATCATTTCAAAAACAATTAATAACGTTTTTAACGCTATTAGTAGTCATTTTTGAATATTATTTTTTGCAATGTTATATTTATACTCATGCAATTTACTAAATTAATATGAAAAACACAAAAATTAATACCTAAAATTTAAAAAAAGTGTTTCGTGGGCCATCAAATTCCTTAAAGATTATTATTTATTTTCTTCAAAATGTACGCATTCCAAATAGATTTTAAACTTTTGCAATCATTTAACAGCTTGTGTACGTTCTTTATTGAAATACTTTATTTATTATATACTATATTTTGTGCTTCTTTTTAATACAAATTTCCTCTTAATATAGGTTCAAAAAGTTTTATATAGTAAATTAATTTTTAAAAACTTTACCAGTGACATCAACAATAGCTCTTGCAGAATCAGGAACAACATCTTTTGGCAGGGTCAAGTTGTAATTTTGTGAAAACATTCCATTCTTTTGGTCTGTTTAGAAAATAATAAAAATTTTAAGAAATACTTTTCGCATTACTGGAAATAATCTTTTTTATTGCTTTAAATACATGATTCCTGTTTTACATATCTTACCTTAAAAATGCACTGATTTTAAATCTTAAAATAAAATTTTATTTGAAGTATTTTCGCTTTTACTTTTATATTTTGAACTTTCATTCATACCATAGAACTTCAATACTTCAAAAATCAGTAAACTAGACAACATTACTATGAATATATACAAAGTTCACCAGAAGAGAACAGAAGTTTGCAGGCATTTAAGAACATTCTTATAATCAAACCTAACGCGTAGTTAAGAACTATTTTATTCTTAAGTGGTGAGGAACTAATTTTATGTTTAATTGTAAATAAAAACTGTTTTATCAATAAATAAACCTATCTATTAGGAACATGTATGTTGCCTAATCAATTAAACTTGCATTTAATTTTCACTGCATTCTATAAAACATAATTTAATAAAAAAATATCCAAATATATTTATGAGTCGGTTTTCCTGTTTTACATATTGTGATACTAAAGTTAACTATACGAAACTGCTTGTATATGAAGAATATAACATTCAACTCAGCAGCATCCGACAAGTAAGCGCACGCGTTCACATCATTATTACCCAGTTTGTAGAGGCACTTATTTGTTACCAGATAGCCAGCCGGTGGCTATGTTGTTCATTGTAATCGGAGATATCTTTAAATCAGAGTTAAGAGAATCACGCACAGATGAGTACTTGGATATAATTTATGGTGCAGCAGTGTTCAAAAGACCAGGGGAGGGGGCAGACAATGATATATATGCTGCTATACTCCAATTTGTGCTTATGCACGAAAGGACGTTGAACGGTCCGTTACTGCAATACAAATGAGACATTTTTCATCCCATAGTGACGTCATATTATGCGATTCAACATATTAAGGTCTCCAGGGGCCCACTTCTAAACACCATTCCTGATAAAATTCCTTATCCCTTGAGAAAGGCGATTTTACTATGGGAAAATTCCTTCTCACTGAGGCCGATCAAGCGTTTTCATTTGAAGTCCGTTAGTTGCTAATGTAATAATTTTGTGTGTTATATTGAATTTGTATCAATTATTTATAGCAGTCAAATGACGATACCTACATTTGAATCCACGTGTGTAGCCAAAGGCAAGAAAACTGAAGAACTACAAATATTAAAATTACAAGAATATAATAACAGTTGTATAAAAACGAAATTACGTCCAAAACCACTACATCGCAGAAATAATACAAGAATCAAAGACAAATGCTTCAAAATAAAAAGGAAAAAAATACCTAAAAATTAAACTTTATCAAACTTAATTGAATGGAAGTATCTTACATGCAAATAAATAAATTATAACCATTCGACGAAGACATATAATTTACACTATGTCAATTATTTTGAAAATCAGTTTCATCATAAATGAAAACCACAATTGATTATTAAAGCATTATCCACATAGAATTTTAAGTAGATCTGGCACCCCACTAGATGCTTGTTTATTAAGTATTAAGAGAGAGAGAGAGTAATTATTTTTAAATGAATATATTACATAGTCTCTCTATCTTCAGTAACTATCTTTTTAAGGACACATTCATATTTACGAAAACTGCACATTTTCTCTGAAAAAATGTACAAAAATAATACTTATTTAGTATCTACTTAGAAATATTCCTTTTACTTATTTATTAATGCACAAATAAAGCAAAATTATTGAGAGAAAGAGATTTATTTTTCTTATTAAAATATTGAATGAATTGCAATGAATCAATTTTACTTCATACAGGACGTTTTGAATTTAACTTAAAACTAAATGAACAAAATTGTTATACGAAAATTTTTAAAGAGAAAATAATTTTTCGTTATAATATTCTAATGCAATTTCATAGAAGCTTGAGAAATATCTTTGTAATTATCACCTTTTGGGCAAAACAGAATGCTGTGAACTTTCTGATTGGGAAATCCTTCAGCCTAGAAATTACAGAATTATCAGCATTGAAAATTTGTATTTGTATTACTGAATTTTAAGTAGGGTTGTAAAAAGTATAATTAAAAAAAGTTGTTAGGCTTACCTCAACTTCAAATGACTGTTTAATTGCATCTCTTGCCAAGGAACCATATACAGGGGAGTTGCCACAAACTGTATTCGAAGATGCCGTTTCAGCTCGAACAGTTATATTAGCCATACCTACATCCGTTGCCTTTAATTGTAATTTAATACTATTACTAGTATTGGGTTGAACACATATATCACCACTTGATGAATCATTGGCAACCGTAAATCCTTGAGGTTGTTCCAAAGTTACTGTCACCTAAACAAAGAAGTCAAAATTGCTAATTTTTGTGCGTTAATTCGTTTAAAATGGTATATATGTATTGTGTATAAAAAGTTAAATAAATTATCCCGCTTTAAAGAGAGTTAATTTTTTAATGAAGGATGTCTCATTTAAATTATAATAATTTTAAAAAAGTAAGCCAGGGTGTGTTTTAATTTTTATAATACACATTTTAGACGAAAATGACAAAAAACCCCTTTTTCTTAAATAGTTTTATTTTTACGAATTTTACTATGCATAAAACTATCAAACAGATTTTCTTTATTAAAGAACTGAAAAAAGTTAATATATCCATTATATTTTATCATTCTCAATACATTACTCTGATAATAAAATATCAAAAGTTATTTCACGAAGAAATTGGGGAATAATTGTGTGCAGTATTTTTAGCTTCTTGATATGTATAATATGTAATTTAATTTTAGTTAAAATAATACATAAGTATTTATCGAAAACACTGGTATCATAATACACTATAAGTGTTAATAACATTAAAATATTATATTAAGGGTTTCATAAAAGTTGTACAAAGGGAAGATATAATTTGTATATGTTAAAACATAAAAACATTAAATTCCTTATTAATTAAAACAGAATTTTTATTTTAATAAACCGAATAAATTTATCCACATAAAAGGAATTTTAGTAACAAATGTATTTAATTCTGAGACTTAGAACTAACGACTATCTGTAAGGACTTCAAGGAGGATTTCTTCTCCAATAACAACTGTTCTGATCGATTAATTTTTTATGAACATCGCACTCTGAAGTCTTACAAGGACTACAGGTGAAATTTCTAGCGACTTTGAACACAGTCACACACAAACACAAGTGACAAACCGGTATCTATAAGCTCATATTTCTTTATTAAAACTTACGCATCACGTTAACGTGAGAACAAATTTTCGACAGTTTTAACGTCCTAAGCCAGTGATCCCCAACCCCCGGTTCGCTTATTAATTGGTGCCGGGCTGCCTAAAGAACATTAAATTATTGCCATTTTATTTAAAGGGAGGCATTTCTCTCGGATTTGCGTAACTTTCCACGGAAATCACTTAACATTCCACGTTAAATCACTTTTATTTATTTTTGGTGGAACTATATTTTATTCTGAAGGCATATTTAAATGTAACTAAATAAAAATTGTTAAATCAAAACCATCTAAAATATAAACAATCAACGTGTCCCACCCTTAGCGGGCCGCGGTAAAATTATCAAACGTTGACCGGTCCGTAGTGACTAAAAGGTTGGGGCGCACTGTTCTAAGCGACAGTTCTTTAGTTGCATGAATACTCGAACCCATGAATTGACATAAGCAACGTCACGAATTCCCGACCATGACCATTTGTTATCATCATCGGTATGAGCAGTATGAAAGTTATTTATAAACGAAACTTAAAAATAACGGCATTCTAAAATATTCTGGAAAGTGTACAAACTCTTATTTCGAATTATAACTATTTGTAACGTATAAAATTTTAATAGATTGCGAAAATGATTTTTTTTCTGGATTGAGTAGCAATAAATTAATTAACGAATACGAGTATATGGATGTGTTTTATTATTTCACATAGTTTAAGATTATTACATATATCATTGCAATTTTTATTTCTAATTTTTTTTTATTTTCTTTGAAATAAAAGTTATAGTATTGAATATATAATTTATTATTATTATATAATTTATTATAATATTGAATATATGAATTTATAAATTTCAGTTTTGTTCCATTTATAGATTTTTTATGTATTTAGCTGTAAACACTAAACAAGGGATTTTGTATTTAAAACTAATATATTTAAGGGAGGAGAGGAAGTTCATTTCTCTCGAAAACATGAATTAATTAGCAGTTCAAATTGATTATTAATTAATTTATGTTTTTCATTATTCAGATTTTGTCCACGCAAAATAAAATGATGGTGATTAAAAATGAAAAGAAACTGTTACAACACGGAATTGAATAAACATTACTCGCGCGCGCGCGATATGACGTAGCAAATTTTCATTTAACAAATCTGAGCCAAAACTACTCCGCCTTGTTATTCTGGTCTTGCACGATTATTGACTATATCGAATTTCGGAGTCACGTCTACGTATTTATCTACCTGATTTTTTCCTTATACAAATGTTAAATTAAATAAAAATTTTTAACTGTTTTTTAAATCATTTCATACATTTGCAATTTGAATTAGACTAGAGTGATGGCGGTATATTCAGGGTTAGGTCAGAGGAATAAATCTTCTCTACTAAAGACATTTCTGTTGACAGACTAAATACCAGTCGTTTCGATGCCGCTTACTAATATGTCTTGGTTTGGAATATAGAATAATTTTCCAATAACAGAAAAAATATGTTTCGTTTTCATTCAATTGCATTCAACTTTTAAAAAATGTACTTTACTTTTAAATGAGGCTATATTACTTTTTTTATAACTTATAACTATTGTTTTTAGCCATCAAAATATTATACTTATTAAACATCATTTTTATGCAGTATATTTTGTCGGGCCATATGAATAACTGTACTTTTTGTACCGGCACTTCATCTGGGAAAATGAACCTTTAGACTGAAAGACAAAACATGGGAAGGGAAAAAAGACCACAATATTACAAACTACAATTCTTTAAGCGTACATTATAATCAATTTTAACGCTCAAATCGCATGTATACTAGTAAGTAAAAATGTTTGAAAACTCTTGCCTGCAAAAACTTTTGAAAATCGTAAAACCTACATTGTTTTGTAGCAAATGCTATACGGCTATGAGTGACCAACTCTCACTGCAAAGCAACATATCAACATGAGTCTATCTTCAGTAGTTCAAGGTTTTCCCACGCGTTGACAGCTAAAACATAGCTAAAATCTTTGCTATCCATATGATCCGACTATTCCATAATACTCGACTCTTATCTATATAGTTCAGTGCTTCTCAAACTTTCAATATTTGCGACCCAATATTCAATCATAATTTTAATCGCGTTCTCCTCCATACAATGACAATGTATTAAATTCAATAATACTATTCTTTAACACTAAACCTACAACACGACTTTAACCACTTAAGTGCCCCCGGCGTATATACACGTCTCTCTCCGCCAGTGCGTTAATTGCCCCTGATGTATATATATATACATCTTTCCGAAATACGATCTTCTCTGTGAAATGTTAGCCATAAAATTATGCCGAAGATTTTGGAATGCAATAAAATGATCTTGACAGCATTTGCAAAGGATTTACTTATTTCAGATTATTTGATTATTTATTCATTTTCAAACCCTCCCCCAGTCGACGACATACGCTTGCCTACGTGTTAAACGGTGGCATTGGGGAACGAATCATGTAATTTTTAATCGACATCTTAGGGACTAATTATAAACCGTACAAATTATCAAGATAAATGTTAAAAGTTTGCAAATAATTTTATGCATGACAAGTCCATGAGGACACTGGTAATTATTAAAATTGTTTTAACTTTTTATTGTTAAATTAATTATAAAATACATTGCGCAGTACTGATACATTTATGAGTGTATTATATCAGTGTAAATGTGTATTTTCTTTTTAAATATGTCAGAATGCATTTGCTTGTATACTTTCCCTAAATTAATAATTTTTCAATAATATTTTGTTTTCGACTTCTTATATGCTCGCGCCCCCCTCGTAGGGTGGTCACGCCCCCTCGGGGGTCGCGCCCCACAGTTTGAAAAACACTGCTATAGTTGTATCTATATTTATTGATATAATATTACGAATGAAATTTATACTTACAGGAAGGGCATCATCAACGTAACTGAAGATGGATACCACCACAGTGAATTCTTCTCCCCTGATAACACTGATGGGAAGATTGTAAGATATGAAGAAGGCCTGGAAGCCTTTGATGGAAGTGACATTTGATAAACCAAGGCCTTCTTTTGGATTGATGCATACGGCACTGCCTTCCCACTCTGTTACTGTGTCGGGAAGAGTCTCCTTCGACATGAACACTCCATTGGATCTAGAAAACATTGAATAAGCTTTTTAAACTTATGAAGTTAAATATTTCTTTTAAAAGGGCACAATGTTAGGATTTATTAAAACATTTACCTCGGAATCATTTTTAGTTTCTATGCCAAAAGGCCATTCTGCGCTTATGGAAAATAAAATATATCAATTAGTACGAATTTACCCATTAAGGCCTGATTTATTGTGTCAATTTTTTTTAACTCAAATTCTGAAAAAAGCTTGCAAACATTTTTATCGAATGAAAAGCATTTAAAATTAATTTTAATAATTTTTTCTATACTTTTAATAATTTAATTTTAAGAAACATGTCTATAAGATGTCCTAAAAATGAATGCTGGGGTTACAGGAATCTTTGAATTTAGTCGTGGATGAGTTAAGGAATTCGGTTATGTTCAAAACATTTCCTTGAAAAAGTCGAAACATAAGGCTTTTTTGTGGAATTTAAATTTACTTCTTAGTAAATTATACAAAAATAAAAAAAACTCTGAAATTGTACCGAGAAATAAAATTAAGTATCAAAATGGTAAAAAACATGAAAATTTCTAAAAAATTAAATAACTGTGAACCATTCTGAATGTTCACAATGTTTATGAATGAATTTTAAAATTTTTACAATTATATGTCCTTTTACTATTCATTTATAAGGGACTTGAGGAATAAGGGATATTTAAATTAGCTTAAAAATAGAAAAAATTACTTTAGTAACTATGTGAGACTACTTAAAAACATTTATAGAATCCTACTTTAAATCCTACTTTGAATGGAAGAATAGAAAGTATTTTATTAACGATTGAAAATATGATTTAAATATTATATATATATATATATATATATATATATATATATATATATATATATATATATATATATATATATATATATATATATGTGTGTGTGTGTGTGTGTGTGTGTGTGTGTGTGTGTGTGTGTATTGTTACAACAATAGAGACGATTCTAAGTTGTCGTCAAAATCAGTAATTAATTTGATTGAATTGAATTAATTAACATTTGAAAAAACTGTATTACCATCAAGTGTCATCCACCACAAGTTTAAAAAAATATTTGAACAGATTGGATGAATAGAAATTATTTTATTTACGTTTGAAAATTTGAACAAGATAAATAGAGAGAGAGTAAGCTAATAGCAGGAATTTAATAATCTCTTTCAAGGAAAAGAATCATTTTCTTCATTTTAATGTAGTTCTTACCCTGTCATCTGCAGTTGGAACAACCAAGTTTCTGGGAAATAGTCTCTCACATCTTTCACAGATGTAGTAGGTACTACAAATTTTACTGGTTTACCGTCAGGTTGAATTGCTGCTCCTCCTGGTGCTGCCGGACCAAAAGCAGCAGCAGGTGCCGCAAATGCTAAAATAAATAAATAAAATAACAATTTTTTTAATTATATATATTTTTAAAAACTTAGTGCCGGATTTTATTAAATAAAAAGACCTTCACTGTAACTTCCTATTTCATTTGTATTTCTTTCTTTTTTTTTTCTTTCGGAGTTATAGCTGGAGATGACAGTAAAAAAGGCTCAATGTTATTAGCATTTAAAAGAAATTTAGAACAGAAGAAAAGGTTCTGAAAGATGCAATCATAAAAATGCCATCCCTTAACAAAGGACATACCAGATTCAATGGAATCATTTGTTTCATTTTTGTAAGCTTTCATTTTTAAATTCAATAAATATTGTAGAGAATCTACTCAAAAGTATTGCTAATCGATGTTATTCATCTATTGTTAATTTCATTTAATGCACAAGCTCCATTGTATGGCTTAGCGCCATCGATTTCTCTCAACGAGATACTTTAATAATGCCGTTAAAATTTCATTAACTTTTTTTTTTTATAATTATGTGGTAACTTACGTGTCAACTTTATCAGAGATGTTATCATCCATCGCATAATAATAATTTTGAAATTCAGACCGTACTTTTAGAGATGATAACTACTTTAACTGCAATATGTATTTGATTTAACTAGTGTACACTCGCTCTCTCTCTCTCGGACTATTCTATTATATTACATTATATTTTAAAAGTAAAGTAATGTATTTTATTAATGAATTTTATTAAATTAACATTTCAGTATTGGAACCATCACTAAATCTAATCTTATGGTATTGGTAAAACTATTTATACATCATAATAGTTAGAATAATTATTGTTTAAATCTAAACATCGTTTTGCTTAAAATATGCCACGTTCAATATAAATATTAATAACATAATGCATTATGAAGTGGTGCATTATGCATAATTCAATCTTGCATTACGAGTTTAAGCGAATATTATATTTTCATATACTATAGTGAACGTTTTGTATTTTTTAGTTTATTTTTTTTTAAAAAAATTATATGCAAATAATAACTTAACTCAGTGGCGCGACATCCCATGAGGGACAAGGCAACTGTGCCCAACTCAGTATACGCGACCTTGGGCCCGTAGGTGCAAGAGTAGATGTTCCTGTCAGGTGGTCATCTGACGAGAAAACCCCAATTGTTAAGTTCCCAAGCCAGCTTGGGATTTATCAATTTATCATTTATCTGAGATATTTTATCATTTTATCTGAGTCAACCTTGTCCATCCCGGCGTTTGAACCTCGAACCCGTGGTGTGGAAGCGCGATGCACTAACCACTCAGCTACTAGGCTTATATGCAAATAATAACACAGTTAAAAATACCATTAGCTTTGAAGCATTTTTCAATTCGAGGAAGTGCTCTAAGTATGGAATCTGCTTTTTTAATATGGAGCCAAACTGAAGTTTTTAATTGTATAATTTACGTGAAATAATTACATTTTTTTAAAAAAATCATAATTAGGTTAATGAATATTTTTTCAGTTAAATATTTGGCGGCTGTAACGTAATATACAGTTCAAATAATGCTAAGGTTAAGTCATTGAAGTTTACCATCGAATTAAGATTAAAAGGTATTTATTTAAAAGCTAGAAACTATGTGAAAATAATTATGTAGCTATGATAACTTTTAATAATTATTTTTAACTTTTCTAACTAAAATTAATTTATAAAGTAAATAATATCCTAATACATATCATTTTGACTTAATTAACATCAATACCAATTTTTTCGAATTGTCGTACAAGCTAATAATTTTTAATGGGGTTTTTTATATTTTAATTTACAATATATCATTTTTATCGGTTGACTTTACATTTCTTTTTAAATGAAAAACCAGACAGATGAACTAAAATTAAAAAATATAGTTACAGTTATATAATAGCAGGAGAGTAATAGAATCGATCATTTGGAAAAATCACGTCTGTCACACAATTAGAGCCCTTCCAGGAATCAATAAAAATTGTGTAATACACAAGTATGTGAACTTCCAAATAATTTTTTCCCTAAACATATAGTGTTAATACTTTCAAGTTTCTAAGCCGTTCATAATTTTTATTATAAATAAACAAGTAAATAAAAAAAACAACAACAACCTAAGAACTGTCTTTGGCTTATGTTGTTTTAACTAGAAACGGTTTTAAGCGAATTTCAAATTAAAACAAAAATGTCTTATTAACGATGCCCTTAATCAGAATTAATGAAGATAATGCTTACATATCAACAGTTCCATGTTTTGTTGACATTAAAGTACATAATACTTTTTCTCCATCATCCTCTGGATTATTTTCAACTTCAGCAGTTGAAAATGAAAAAGTTTAATTATTATTATTTTTTGTTGGTATATTTCAGGGAGCACACCGTGTTCACTTTAGGGTAAGATCTTTTATTATCCTCATGAGACATTTCCCAATATTATTTAACTTACACAACCAGCGAACTCTTGCATGAGTATGAAAACTTCTTAAAGATTTTCATTCCATCAGTTCGTTTTGAAACACTTTGTCTGGGAATACCATTATTTTCCGTTTATGTCACTATTTCACTTGCATTTTTAATAAGTCGCTGAAAGTATATATTTCTCACTCCTCTTTTGTTAAAATTTGTGTGGTTTTAATGTACAAAAAATCCTTATCATGTAATCTGATTGAAATAGTGATCCTTACATTTGCAATAAATGATATAATATTCATAATCAGCTTTCTTACATTAAAACAGATATTGTTCTATAAAACTTTAAAAAATGTTAAGGTATCCGACTAATTGCGACAACTTTTTTTTTGAAGAAATTAGATATGGAGATCTTTTTGAGATTTTTATATTTATTTAGTATATTTTAAGAAAAAAATCCTAAAATTGGTAAAAAAAAAAAAAAATTATTATTATTAAAATGGGAAAAAAACTAGTAAAAATGTACAAAAATTACATAAACGGGGCCCGCTCTCTACAAAGATTTTATGAACAAATTCTCAATTTTCAATTTTGATGTGTTACGTTGTGTTTCCTGTTTGAAGTTATCTTCATGATAAAAGATATTTTAATTTTTACAAAAACTAGAGCACTTTATCTAAGTCATTATACGAAAAAAAAAGCATTGACTTAATTCACATAAAGAACTACAAATTTTGAAATAAAACAGTTATTGATAAATCTGAAAAATCACTTCTACTGTTATGCAGAACATAAGCAAAAATTTCAGCTAATTATTTTCAAAACGTTTTGAGCAATCGTGGTCCCCGTTTGAGTTTTCGAAAAAACACGTTTCGAGTAAAACGCATTTTAAAGTTTGACATCTTGTGTAAAGTTATGGCATTTGCTTTTACTAAAACGCTTGTAGTTTTTGTTCTAGTGGAGGGAAAACGAATACTTGATTGTTATTAAGTTAATAAAATGGTCTATAACATAAAGTCATAAAAAAAATTTGCCAATTTTTTGAAAAAAATCATGGTTTTAGGGTAGTCGGATACCTTAAGTAATCAGCCTATAAAATTAATACTTAATCGAAATAAAAAAAAAACTAATATAGACTTGCAATTTTTGCCAATGGGAATGTAGACTTGTAATTAACTGCAATTGCAATTTAATAATTGCTACACACATAACCATGGCCATGACATCGCATGTAAGGACCACTTTAGTCAGTAACTTACTTTGTTTTATGAAATGAATAACGATTGCTCTACATTGTATGAACATATAGTAGCGACTTACGTACTGCTTAATCCACACTGTGGGTCCATCTTTAAGGATACGTTCGCCACATTTGGAAAACTTGAATCATATGGCTGATTTAATTACAACAAAAATGAAATGTATATAACTTGAAACAAAGAAAAACAAATGAGAAAAAATATATAAAAAGAGAAAAAATTAATTTAAAAAAATCAAAAGACAATACCATTAAAAAAAAGAAAGTGACGAGTGTATATTTAAGTATATAATTTAAATTATATACCGACTAAAATGAAAATAGAAAATTAGTTTGCAGTATTGTTCACACCAGCATAACTCCTTTTACAGCTACGACTTTGTTATTCACAATAGAAATAAAGATTATGTAATTTGATGTATTCAAGACAAGCTCATACGCCCGCATATACAGATTAAAATATAAAATACACAATAAAAGTAGAATATAAAAAAATATTTTTGCATAAAAACTGCATAGATAACCTAGTCGAGGGCGTACTGGACCACTAATAGGTTGTGGTTGTGGTCCATTATTCGAGCATGGTCTTGTGAACAATATTAAGTTGCTTATCACCAAGTATCCCGCTTCCTGAAAATATAGAATTCAGAATGCTACATTAACTTAAAAGTATATGTTAATCAAATAAAGAAATGAATAGGGAGTTTATGAAAGAAGCTAAATTTGCAGTTTAGCAATTTTGTGTACATCAAAAGTTAAAGTAAATAGTGCTGTTTCTCCGATTAAGTAGAACAGTTGAAATCAATATATTGATAATTTTCCGTATATATCTAGTTTATTTCGAATGCCAAAATATTTTAAATGTTCCTATTTATTCAAGCATATTGTTTAAAGCTATAATCTTGTTAATTGTAAGTAACACAAGTTAACTAATCTAATATACTATTTTCAAAAATGATTCAAATCTGAAATTTTTACTCTGCAATTCCCATCTATAAATTGGAAAGGTATTTCTGACACTTCGAATCATTATTTTAAGATGATTTTTGAAACATGTGTTTTAATGACTTGATTATGAGTGCAACATTTAAAAAAAAACTTTTTTTATCTCTCTGAACAGTTTATATCCCAGCGTATTATCTAAGTTTTAAAGGAAAAACTACGATTGCAATTAAGGCATGCTAGCTGCGTTTCTATTACAATTTTAAAAGGATGAATTGTTCTCACAATATTTGTGAAATAAAATATAAATAGTTATCTACAGAGATAGCTCTTAATTATGTAAAAATGTAATCGAGATTAATGAAACAAAAAGTTACCTGGAAAGATGCTAAAGAATCTTCATAAGAGGAGGCAGAATAAGAAGGTTGAATACTACTGGAACGTGGACTGGATGATTGTAATCCTGAAATGAGTTTCACGTAAATAATTTAAGTAAGAATAAATAAATTATAATGGAAAATATATGAAAAACTGTTTTTTTATTTCAGTAATTTTAATTCAAAAATCAAAATAACTCATAACTCTAGTTGACCATCAGGTCATTAGGCAACAATGGAATTATAGTAATATAAAATCTTTTAAAATGATACTTACACAAAAAAATGTTACACGCGCACATTACATAAACTGTTTATTACTTTTCAGTTTAATTTTTAAATTCTTTTACAGATTGTTGTTGTTGTTTCTAATGCCACCTGTCTGACGTAGTCAGATCGAGGCCCATGAAATTCATCGTGGCATGGGGCTAGAGGTACGCCTGTCGTTGGCCTTGAGCACCATACGGGTGACAGTGCGATCTATCTCGACGAAATTCCCCGAAGGGACGATATAGATAGCGACACCACCCCTATCTCCACCTCCACAATTTTTGCGTGGATCTGAAGGGGAGGGAAAAATTCGCCAGTCCCTGCGCTCGTGACTCAGCCCACAAGACTTTGGACCCACTGATTTAAATGAGAACATACCCGTGTGTACTCGGAGGGTATTTGATGGCATCGGGCATCGAAACCAGGCCATCCGGTCTGGAGATTGTAACTTATATTACAGATTGTAATTTATATTTTTATTTTACCTATATCATATAAAATATACCTGATTATATCATTTGTGATCGTGAATAAATAGTGCACATAGTAGGATCAAATTCGATTTTATATGAAAATATAAACTTAATCAGAGCAGAACTCTAAACTTGCTTATACTGTAACTTAAAATAAGGTTAAGAATAATTTATCAGAAAAATAGAACACTTAAAAACTTTTTCACAAAAGCAATTCTTTAAAAATTTGAAAAAAATAAAAATATTTTAAATAATAAAAAATATTATTTAAAAATATTCACATTAAAACTACAACTCATAAAATTTTCCTGTCAAAAATATTGATAGTGTGAATAAATATTTATTTTTTCCCTCCCCTCTTTATGCTTTATTATCAAGTGTGTTTTAAATTTTATTTAATGCAAGTTTTTAACAGTGGCTTCGCTCAGGTTGATGTCTTTAAGTAACTGTCAAGTCATAATCATTAGAAAGTAAATAAAATTGCATAATAATTTTTTATTGCTTGATTGGGACCATCAAAATTTAAATATTCTAAAATTGAGCTTAGTTAAAAAAAATTGCGCGCAATATTTACTATAATAATTAACCATAAAAAAAATTCAGTAACTTAAGCTATTAATATTTTGAAAAGTTGAAAGTATATCTACGTTTAATAAATAATTCCTCTTTACAAGAGCTCAAAACAGAATATTATTCTAGCATACTGCTGTATACTACATTATATGTTCTTTCGTCAGGTGCAAATATGCGAAAATTTCGGGCATTGGACACACGCGGACAGGCTACATATAATTGGCCATAAGAAAAGTATGACTTTTCTAAATGCACTCCTGCTACCTGCAATGTTTGCCCTTGTACTTTGTTAATAGTAACAGCAAAACTGAGGTTGATTGGAAATTGAACTCGTTTGAATTGTAAACGTTAGGTCAGTGAGGATAATTGGAATATTTGAGGTATATAACTCTTTCCCCTTTCCCGACACCTGCTAAAATAGTGGTATCAAGTATATTTACAGGCAATTTTGTGATTCGAAGCCTCGTTCCATTACGTAGTCGAGGAGCATCGAGATTTTGCCCTAGCATAACTGGTGCATTTAGTTTTAATTGAAGTTTATGTGAGGATATACACCCGAAAGTTTAAGCTAATTTAAGAACTCCGTAGTATATGAAGTACTTTGTTTTATATCCATGATTGTATCGATTGATAAATATTCCTTCATTTACCCCTCACGTCTCTTAAAATTTTAGTGTAGATTTTATTGACAATGTCATTGTTACGCCCCGGTATTGATCTTGGGTACAACCACTGATCACAATTTAAATTTTGTTGCAAGACCAGGTAAACTTGATTAATACGATGCACGATATTTTCTACTAAATTACAAAATGAATGTAAAATATAACCTTCAGCATCAGCATCCATCACCGATTTTCAATAAATAATGTCTCTGCATAATGTCCCGAATCTACGTCATTATGAAGATGACCTCTCATATTCGTTTTCAGACTGAATTTTTCAACTTCCTCCCATAAGCTTGATGATTTAATACAGGCCCTGATTTCATCTGCCCTCTAGATTTCTGAGAAGGTTTGTCGGAAATCACCAGCTAATGAATTTACCAATCATCCCATAATATCTGTACTATATCGTAAATACTGAATTTTTAGTTAGAAAATTATTATTAATCCTTTATATTTCATTTCTAAAACATATAAATCACTTGTTTACATTAAAGAGTAATGAATTACTTTTATCTTTTGATTTCAAATATATATTGTTATCTCAAATAAATACACCTAAATTATTGAAAGAAAAATAGTTGTTTTATCACAAAAAGTAGTTTCTGATATTCTTATTTTGATACTAGTTGAACAAGACTACGATTTGCATTAAAATGTCTCAATGACAAGTTATTGAAGAATTAACCAATTATAATTTGGACTTATAATTTATAAATAACAATCTGAATCAAATCAAGCCTCGAATCCCATGAAAGGAATTAAAAAAATATTTAAATTTTACTTTCAAAAATTTGATTTATTTTCATTTGAAACACACCTGGAAAAAATCATTTTTGAAAATATTTCGTTTTAAAAAGTATACCATATTGATGTAAAATGTAATTTACTTACTGTAATGATATGTATTTAATTCTTACCTGGTTGAGGAATATTTTTGTAACAAGGATTTGAATTGTAGTAATTATTTCTATTCATATCCTCTACAAGTTGGAAAATCTTCAACAGAAAAGGCAAAAATAAAAGTAAATAATATTATCATCATGAAGTTTGAAAAGAGAAAATAAAACATTAAATTATTTGTAGATACTTACATTATCTTTGCTGAGTTGATCACTTGAATCCAAAAGAGAAACACTTTTATCCACTATCTTCAAACCACACATTGAGTGTGGTGCAGCAGTAACTCGTACTGTTGTTTGAGCACCAGGTTGTTGCTCTTCATCACCAAATTCAAAGTCAACCTGAATTCAAATAAATATGATTTAGACATTGAAGTAATAACACGAAAGGCTTGATAATATATAAATTACTTGAAGGTATTTCTTCATTCTACTTATGATATTCAGTTTATCCCCCCTTTTTTGCTTCATATTCAGTGGTTTTATATTCTGTTCCATAGGTTCTACATCCCTTATCATGTATAAATTTTTCTCCAAAATTTGTGCATGTGAATAGTTTAAAATATAAAATTATTGCAATTGTGGTTTATAAGAATTTCTGAGAATTGGGTCGTTTGAATAATATTTATGTCTTGAACAGGATATATTATTGTATGCATGTTCTCTTATTTTGTTTGCCTTTAATCTAAGATACATATTTTAATTTAGTCATTAGTTTATAAATCTGTTTCGTTGGAATTAGCACTTACTACCACAATTCTGATTATTTTATTATTTGCTTCATCTACTTAGAAGTATGGTTTTGCCATATCTCTGAAAAGCTGAAAAGTAGCAATGTATTTTGCAAAAACAATGAATAAATAAACTGATTTATAGCCCACTTCGTGGATATCGGTATCTGAATCCTGAATGATTAGTAGTTAACCCATTAACTATGACACATAATTCAGAAAAAAAGACCAAAAATGGAGAAAAAAATTGGCTGTTTAATGTTATTCTTTATATTGTGAAAAATGTTAGAAAATAGTATTTTATTGCAAAAATAAAATGTTAAATGTAATAGCTATTCTATTTATATTTTTACATATACATAAAAATAATGGCTTACACACACATCTTTTTCAATTAGAGCAAATTAAACAAAATTTTGAAGCTAAATATAATATAACTAGTATAATATAATATAAAAACAGAACAAAAAATATGTATGATTTTCAATAAATAAATTTTACAAATCTTTTACAATATAGTCAATGGCGTAACAGAGAATATTTGGGTCCCTCTGCAAAGTCAGGTTTTGGGCTCTCACGTTGGGTTTTACAAATGCGGCAGTCAGACCTTGGGACCCCTAGAACCCAAGTGATGCGGGGCTGCAGGGGTGTAAGTTACGCCACTGAGTATGGTATGGCTCAAAACACGGTACTACACACAAGCCCATAATCGCTTTCTTTGCATCGCCTTATCACGTCTTACCACTAATGCCATCAATTAGGGAAATAGTGAATTAATTATCCTAAAGTAGAAACGCTCTCATCTCGAGCTTCCCAAAATAGAAACGTTAATTTTTCTCCAGCCCTTAGTCAGTTCGGGCATCACAGATACTTAACGTACTAGTTGCCCGAACTGCATTCAGCCGACATTGGCAAGGGGTTAAATTAGGATTTTTCGCTTATTACCGTCTCCCTTCAAAGCCACACGAGAGCTACTGACGCTGAACCTTGTAATTTTGAACCCTGTCAAATGACAAGAACGACACACAGAGATGTCTCTTTATTCTAATAAGTTCTATATCGCATCAGCAACGTGAGGACTTTGAGTTACGAAAGATTTAAGTGCAACACCTTCTCCACATGAAAGGTTTTCAGAAGCACTAGAGCTCGAACCCTGATTCAAGAGAAGTAACAACATCCGTCGGCTCCTCGATCATAGCTACAGTTACATTTGGTATTTTGTTGTTTTCTGTATTACAAAATATCCTATGTTATATAATAGGTTATATTGTGCTAAATCAACACAAATGTTAGCTGCGAATAAATAACGAATTTTTTTTAGGTATGCAATATAAACACAGAAATTGAGTTGGAAAAAACAATCTGATTACTTTGTTCTGGAAACACTTTTCAACATCAATTTTCTGAGAGTCTGCTACTGTTTCTCCGTCTTCTCGAACATAGAACACCAAAAGTGTAAGTGATGGTGAATAGGAAGCTTGTACATTGATGGGAATATGTACTTCTCCAACAGGTGGTGTATATCTGGTATGGAAATTTTTATAGAACAGTAGATTAATTTCTTGTGTGATGCCATTATTATGAAAATATTTATTTATCTTCTTTTCATTTCATTATGAATTATTGTAGTTGCATTAAACGTTTATTTAAAAAAATACCCACATAATTATTTCTTTTCTATTTTATGATGATCGCTGAAGCTGCCAACTTTGCATTTAAGCTCATATTGTAAATGTAAAGATATATTTTTATACAAATACCCTCAAAACCTATTTTCCTATTTGTAATAGCTCAACGATCAAAGGACCAATAGCACCAAATCATTGAAAAAGTTCTAGTATTTAATTACATTTTAACGACGTAGAAGTATAATCAATTGTCTAAATAGCTACAAGGTAATATTTTTTTTCTCACGACATTATGCATAGATTAAGAGGAAGAACAAAATATTTAATTGAATAGAAAATAAAAATGAATACACACACATTTATGACACACCTGTAACGTGTTCAACTTCTTCAGTTTAGACTGATCTTTAAAGATTACTGTAAATGTATGGCATTGTTTATTCTTTGTTTGAATAATTATTAGAAATTATGTATTTAAGGCTGTTTTCGGTTAATGTTAAAGAATAGGACCCGAATTTGTAACATTCTCTCAGATATAAGAGAAATGAACATCTGGCTTCACTATCCCTTAGAGGGCAGAAATGTTTGTGATACATCCCCTTTTTAACCGAGTTGATCCATTTTTTCTGGTATGAAATGTGTTTCGCGTTTTTTCTCCTATACCGTAATGTTATATGGGGTATCCTTGTACGCATTCAAATTAAAAAAAGAGTTTACATTGAATATTTTGAAATTTATACAAACACTATATAGCTAAAAGATGTGTATGAGCAATAATATTCCAAATGTCCATAAAAATGTAGACATTTTTCTGTCTGAAAATGTAGACATTTTTCTGTCTGAAAATGTGCTTCGCGTTCAGCTGAAATCCCCATACTTTTGCCGAAGACATCCTTAAGTATATTTATTTAAGGTATCCGACTACGTTCGGAACCGTGATTTTAAAAAGACACATAAATTGATAATTTCCATGATATTTAGTGTCATTTATATTTGAATAAATGCATTAAATCATTGAAAGACATTTTGAGAAAAAATTATTTAAATATAATATTTTGGCAAAAAATTAACTAGTATAATCTTTTTTTCAAATGTTTTCCTTTCACTCTATAATAATATTTTGCCTGTATATTCAGACCTCTCTACAGAGACTCAACTAGAATATTTGAAAAATTCACATTATTTCCAGAGTTACCAGCAATTGAAATAATTATTGGCATTTTTTTCTTAAAATTGCTCCCCTCTGTTATCGTAAAATATGAATAAACCCACTTCTAAGTTATACTTTTCAAAAATTCTAGTTGAGCCTCTGTAGAGAGGTCTGAGTTACATACAGGCAAAATATTATTATAATAGAAGCATTTTTCTCAAAAGGAGAATATTTTGAAAATGGATCATTCTATGTTCATTTTTTGTCAAAATATTGCACTTAAATAATTTTTTATTGTAATACTATTCTTAAAACAATTTTATATACATTTTCTAATCTAAGTGAGACTAAATATCATAAATATTATCCATTTATGCGCTTTTGCAGAATCACGGTTCCGAACGTAGTCGGATACCTTAAACTTTTAATTAAATATGAAATGTATTTTAATACAATTAAAATGCATATTACACAAATAGTTTACGACTATTATAGAGAGAGAGAAAAAAATTTAAGTTTCAAAAACACATTTGCAAGCATAACTTTAAGCAATTTAATTCTTTAAAGTACTCCTGATTATAAACACAAAAAATCATTAAAAATAATTTATATTTACTTTTTAAACAGAAAGTAGTTCATTTTTTTATGAAGAGATATTTAAAATAATTTTGCATATGTATATAGGACAAAAAGTTACGTGTAAAAATAACTTCGGTGAATTACCGAAATTCCCTGGCTTCTGGACAGCTGTCTTCGATTGAATCTGATTCACTAGACGATGAAGCTGAACTTAAATCTGGTGTTGGAACAATTTGAGTTACTGTAGCATCAATAAGATCGTTATCCTTTTCAAATTTAGAGGACACATCATCATCTGGGTTAAAAGTCACTTGCTTGGTATTGGTGCTCACCACTCTACCCTTAGACATAATCTGTTAACCAATTACAATTCAGTTAAGTAAACCGGTATGCATATCAATAAATAACAGTATTTATGTTTTAAAATCGCTATTCTATTAAGTCCACTATCTTTTAAAAATGGATAATAAAAGCAAAGTATTGTTATTTGTAATGTTGCATAAATTATATGATATTGTATTATACATAACTAAGTCTTGAAAGTACATATATAAATATATAGATATGTGTGTGTGTGAAGGGCTCATGTAAGGTCAGCACTGCAAGCGTTCTGACACATGACTCAGTTCGATTCACGGGGAGGCTAGTGGCGATCCCCAGACCTAGCTGAGAATGAGAAGGGAAACGACGAGATATATCTTGAATACCAAAAAGAAGAACTTTTGCTACTTGGCAACCAGCTTCGTTTAAATGTTTAACTTAGTATAGTATACGTGTAAATATGTAGTCCCGTTTTTGTAATTACTGTTAGAGTAAAGAGTTTTGAGATTGTTAGTTCTTAGTCTTTAATGATTAACAAATTAACCCATTACAAACACTATATCTATATATATATATATATATATATATTATATATCTATATATATATATATATATATATGAACTTTCGGATTTTTTAACTTGAACTTTCGGATTTTTTAACTTGAACTTTCGGGAACTTTCGGCTTTTTAACTTGAACTTTCGGATTTTTTAACTTGAACTTTCGGATTTTTTAACTTGAACTTTCGGATTTTTTAACTTGAACTTTTTGATTTTAGATAATTTTTGATTTGAACTTTCGGATCTCAAATATTTTTTGATTTGAACTTTCGGATCAGGAATTTATTTTTTCTACCTTTACAACTATTTTAAAGATGTGTGCATCATCTTGGAAGTTTGAGGGTTCACTTATATTATGTACTAAATTGTTTTTAAATTTTAATATTGCAATATCTTTCGGAATGTGATGGCGAATAGTTTTATTTTTCAAGTATAATGATTTAATTTTAACTTTTTTAATTTTTTTTTCTGAAAGTTGAAAATTTTCCAATTAAATTACCAAGTTGCAATAGGGGGAAGGTTGGCGCCATCAAACTAGTTTAACCCCCACTTATCGGTCCTAAGTCCGAGATTGCACTTGGAATTTTATAAATTTTTATTTTATTTTATAATTTTTTAATTTTGTTTGAAAATGATGGAACATTATCTTTTATATTCGCCATTGATATTCTGAAGTGTTTTGGTATTTTGGGATTCATATATTTCAATTTTTAAATTGATAATTGTGATTGTTTTTATATATTTAAATATATATATATATATATATATATATATAACACACACACATATATATATATATATATATATATAAATATTATATTTAATGTACAGTGGTGGCCAAAATTGTGGACTTTTTTTTTAAATTGTTATGTTTTTTAAGTTTGTATGCTTGTAAAAATGTTACATTGCACAGCATTCAAAGTCTTTCCTATCTTTTTTCCTATTACAGACTTTAATACTAAATTCAACAGAAAAACAAAATTTAAATATTTGCAACGCAAAAAAAAGTTATGCTGCGATAACTTTTGAAAGAAATTAGATACAGAGGATAGCAGTGGGTTATCAGTGCGAAATGGGATAGCCTTTATTTTTTATTGCATCTTCAAATCAATGTTCCATTCAAACGACCGTAGTTTTAAGCTCTTTCTTTCGTTATTACATTATTCCAAAAGAACAATTATATCCTCTCAACCAATTCCTTTTTTTTTTCATGGGTACATCATTCGTACAAGAGTTTTCAAATGGTGCCACATGTTTTCGAAAGGATTGAGGTCAGAATTGTTTCCTGACCAGGAAAAAAACTCAATGATCTTAGAATGATATCAGTCTTTCGATTACTTTACTGTGTGGCAAGGAGAAGAATCTTGCTGAAAAAGAAATGAAGCATTGTTAGTAAATATGTCCCTTATGGAAGGCAGAAGTTTGAGTTCTAGAATGGTGTCAACGTTCTTTCTGACATTCAGTGCCCCATCGATGATATGAAGGCCACCAATACCATCTTCTGATATGCATGACCAAATCATAAAATTATGTGAGTACTTCACACAGTTGCCTGGCAGCAGTCAGGATGTATTCTACGTCCTATTCTACGTCTTACATATTTTCATCCATTACTACCGAATAACGATATCCTAGTTTTCTCTCTCCATATAACCTATGATCACTAATCATTTGTTCAATTAATGTGTTCTTTTGACCATTGTAGACTTTTTAGCACTGATGTAAATTGAGATAAGGCTTTTTTTCGTATATATTATATTTCTAACTCTTAGTCTACTAATCTACTAATCTTCTACTGATTGTTTTTGAACTGACAGAAACACCAGCATCATTCAGATAACTCCTATGGACCGTTGATGACATTCTTTTATCTGAGGGACATAGTATTTTTGTTCTTCTGTCATCAACAGATGTGGTGAACCTTTTTCGGCCTTTTCCTGCTTTGTTTTTTATTAATTTTTTTCTTTTGACATCTTAATAAAACTTTCAGTTTCCAGATGTAGTCACTAAACCACCCGCCTATCTTAGAATTTTAAAATAGAAAAGATCACTTTCTAGTCACACATCTCTTTCTAGGCATCCAATCTAAACTTATATTTGATATCATTGCTTCTTGACTGAATATCATTGTTGTCCTGGCCAGGAAACAGTCCTAACCTCAATCCCATTGAAAACGTGTGCATCATTCAAAAACTCTTGACCGAATGAGATACCCACGAAATAAAATGGAACTAGTTGATACTATAATTGTTTGCTAGCATCAAGTAATAACAAAGAAAAAGTTTAAAACTATTTTCAGCTCAATGAAACATAAATGTGAAGATGTAATAAAAATAAGGTCTCCCCTACTAAGTACTGATAACTAACTGCTATCATTCGTATCTATTGTCTATCGATTTTTTTTCTGGAGCCTTTTTGCGTTGCAAATACTTAAGTTTTGCTTTTTGTACTGAATTTAGTATTACATTTTCTTTAAAACGATATGAAAGACGTTCAATTTTCTGCAATGTAAAATATTCTATCATGCAAACTTAAAAAATATAACAATTTAAAAAAGTGTCGACAATTTTTTGCCACCACTGTGTATATATACAGGGTAGTCATGAATTCATGGTGCCAAATTTAGGGGTAGATACAGGGCATTGTAACAATCATTTATTGTACAGGGATGTATGCACGCAAGTGACGTGGTGAAACAAAAGAAAAGATAAATGGAATTATTGGTTGGATGTGTTGCCGGTAGGGGCAGTAAATGTCTAGCATTCAGCATGATGCATCTCAGTAGGGAAAAGACTTATTCACAATTCTGCTGACATCTAAAATGGGAGACTTTACGTAGGCCAAAAAAGCAGACAGGTAACACATGTACGACCGTGCAAATTATAAACGCAGACCTGCCCTACGAATGTATCATACGCAGTTTCCTGATCAACGTATGTTGGATCACAGAAATTTTCAGCGGTTACATCGTCAACTTCGTATAACACGTTCTTTCCGCGTTCCCAGTTATGATGCTGGTCGACGAAGAGCTATACGCAATGCAAGCGTGGAACACGTTGAACGTATCTTGAACGTTGTTGCTGATAGACCAGAGTCAAGTACAAGAGTTGATGCTCATCACGTAAGGGTGAGTCATCAGACCATTTGTAGAGTGTTAAATGAAAATCGCTTACACCTCTTCCATTTTCAACGTATACTAACTTAGCACCCGGTAGACTATCTTCTCAGACTATCAGTGGGTGGTATAACAATGTGAGCTGCAGCCGGACTTCATAGCTCCTGCGCTGAACTACTATTGAGAGTTATCATAAACATTACATTTGTCAATGACGCTTTCAATAAACACTTTATCTTTCCTTTCGTATCTTATTTTTTGAGTTAGCGCCTCACTGTGTTACTTGCGCCCATATATTCCTATACAACAAATGATTGTTACAATGTTCTGTTCTTACCCTTAAAGGTTATACCATAAAGTTGAAACCACCCTGTATGTATAATAACTTGACGAATGTAAGGAATTCTTTCATATTTTAGATATTTAATGTAATTTTGAGAGTTAACTGACGCAGAAATTCTTTGTATGTAATTAATCCTGTTTATATTCCACATGAATGCACTCACTAATATACACATCTTAAACATAACACTCAGAGCAGAAAACACTCAATACAGAATGCCACACACGTTACATTTCGGCGAAGACAAAGAAAAAGAGGCAAAAAGGGAGGATTTTACAGAATCTCAATATTTATACAAAGCTTCAAAAGGAAGTAAAACTCACATTACCTCCGTGGGTGAAAGCTTTTTATTGGTGTAAAGATATTGTTTGATAGATTCCCGTTAGGCAGGTAGCTAGTTATTTTTTTAAAGGCAAGTCCTGAAGAAAAGCACCATCAAAAATGAAAAAGTTATTCAGGATGAAATTAATATACATATATATATATATATATATATATATATATATATATATATATTTTTGTATATATATATATAATTCCCTTTAAGTTGCAACAAGGGGATGGTTGGTGCCCTTAAACTAGTTCAACCCCACTTATCGGACCTAAGCCCGAGGTTGCACTTGGATATTTTATAAAATTTCTAATTTTGTTTCAAAACGTTGGTATTTTACTTTTTATATTCGCCATTGATATTTTGAAATGAAATTTAGTATTATAAAATTCATGTAATTTCAATTTTTTCATTGATTATGAAATTGTAATTTATTTATATTTATTTGATTATATATATATATATATATATATATATATATATATATATATATTTATATATATTATATATATATATATATATATATATATATATATATATATATATATATATATATATATATATATATAATAATTCCTTTTACCTACATTATAACCGACAACTGTTAGTCATTTATATATATTTGTAATGCATATATTTACGCGATATCAGAACGTTATCCTTTTTCGAATATATTTCTTGGTGCGTCATTCTTTATCTTTTAATATATGTGAGCGTATGTGTGAGTGTTTAAAATTAATTGTAAAAAATTAATTATATACTTTTTTATCATACGTAACACAATAGAAACTTATGTATACTTATTATTGTAAGTATATCGAAGTAAGGTGCTGGGAACAGCAGTAAACACTTAATAAAACCAGTTGTTATTATACAGTCTATTTATAAAATCCTTAATTTTTTAGGCCAGATTAATCTCATTCGCTTATATAATTTGTGGAATGAAAACTAAAGTGTAAGTTAACGCAATAGTGAATAATTATATTGTTCATTAGTGTTACGTTGATATTTGTATTACTTATTTTCACTGAAAAATGTTACTGGTATGTTAATACAAACGCATTAAAATTTTATTATAGTGATGTATTTTTTAATGGTATTACAGTTTTAATTTTCATTATTTGTGAGATACTTAACTTCTTTTTTTTAAAAAAAAAGAGGACGATATTTCAACTTAAACAATATAGATAATTATTTATGTAGATTGCAGCAAGCGTGGACCTCACGCATTTTGACGTATTATAATTATGGACATTACCTAGAATTTGAAACTACTTTTACATACATTAAAAATTAAAAATGTATTTTAATCAAGAAAGTTAATGACAAGATTTAAACAAGGCAAGAATAATCGACAAGATTATAAAGTAAAAGATTTAACATGAGTAAATGTTAATTACATCAGTATTTCTACTATAAAACATTTAGGAATTAATCTTTCATTAAAAAAATATTCAATATTTGAAATTTTTGTCTATGAATATAAGAAAAAAAATTTACCTGATAATTTAGTTTGAAATTAGTATTTCCTTTCGCTGTATACAAAAGACGAATATTTTTTGCGCTCCACATGGAATAGGCTTATTTATGGTTTTTAACTGTATGAAGCTTCCGGATGGAGAATAGAATGGATTCAGATATAAACTTGTAGTAGGCTGATTCAGACTACCGGGACTGTAAGTACTATAATCTCTTGCATACTTTAATGACTTGGCCTGTAATAAAGTACAGAATATTTATGCAAATCCATATATAGAAAATAATAGAATGACTTAATTAAATGCACAAAGAATACATTAAACTTTCTTTAATGAATTTGATTTTTATAATTTTGTGAACATTTTATTTTTTGATGGTTTTTCTGATAAAATATTTTATATTAATGCCATTCAAACATGAAATATATAGTATATATATATATATATATATATATATATATATATATATATATATAATTCTATTAAATTTATTTGATAAATATGAAAGATTTTTGTAACAATTTTATTTAAACAATAGAATAATTGAGGTATTTTTTGCGTAAATAAAGTAACTTTTCAAATATACTATTCACTGGATTAGAATACAAATATCCACACTTACTTTACATCTGTAACTTATTTTTTATAAAATCTCATTTTCACACACATACACATGTATGCATATTTATATTAGTTGGCTGGCTTGTATGGTGTATGATTATACGGCATGCGCCAGATCCCCAGAGTGTCTGCTGGTCTTGGGTGCCCTCGGTAAAAAATTAACCCTACAATAGGTTCGCATCATCTGAGCTCAAGTGCCTCCATGTCGAAATTTCCTGCGGCAATTGGTATCCGCCTATACGGTGCCGCATCAAAAAATATACCATCTTACATAAAATGTACTAGGTCTGCAATGGTAAAACAAAAATCCGAAGCAGATTAGAAATTTAAATATGTATATATATATATACACATATGTGTGTGCGTCTTTGCTCTCACTTGGACTCGAGAACTCTGACAGCTTTATCTTACATGGGATGTCAAAGTATACTAAAGTGGTTATGGGGATGAGATATTTATTTTTTTTATAAGGTAAGTGTTATTGCGCTCATTGGCGGAAAACAAGTGTTTCTCTGTAGAATGTATGAGTGAGAATCATTAAAGGGGCATTCTATGTAATACGAAGGATATTGGGGAGGAACCTCGTCATTTTGAGCTACAGTCAAGTGACGAGGAAGATATCTTCCTCCATATTTTTTCACTATGCCTATGTGAGGACTTTGAGCCAAGGCATTTTTAACGTGCATCAGCCCTTTTGCAAGGTAACTCTTCAGATATATCAGGACTAGAATCTCTGCGATTCGACAAAACAGTCCATGAGTTAGTGACCATTACCACTAAGCTACCACGGCTTCCATTATCAGCAGATACATTCTTTTTGACGTACAATATTCTCTCATTCAGCTATAATGCACAGCATAATTTTTGTTCATTCTTTTAGGCGTACAATCCTTTCATTCAGCTATAAGGCACATCGCATTCCTTTTTCTTTCTTTCTTGATTTGATTTCCCTCGTTTTGTAAAACATCAGGTGAGATATCAACCTCAGCACAAGCATCAGTAGTACATTGTTTAGTTTCGCAGTTTTAGCTGACGGAGTCCATGCACTTCCTGAATAAAATAAACCCGTGGAAAAGAAATTAATGGGGTCAGCTCAGATGGGCATAAATTCATTCTATCCTTTTAATAACCAACCCGCACGATAGTGCGGATAAGACATTCTTATGCATTTTTGCCTGTGGAACAATCGTATGTAAAAAAATCCCGAATCCAACGATTGAGAGTGTTTTCAGAAGGTGTAAAGTATAATTTTTTTATCAACAGTGATTGTAGTCCATGTTTTACTTTCAGCTAGTAAATCTAACTTGGGTATCAAATACAACGAAAACACGTCTTTTTATCTGTCGTAAAAAAATAACAATCAATATATTCCGAATTGCTTAGAAACAAATTTTTGTATTAATGTTTAAATAATTGTAAAATAGAAAAAATATTAATTATACTCTATTAATGTGGCTTCTAGGGCTCGGGATATCGTTACCCGCACTATCGTGCGGGTTGGGCGTTACTTGAGTCAGTGCAGCTGTAAAGCTAAGTATTTACCATGCGAATTTCCTTTTCTATTTCAATAATTTTGAGGAAAGCCTACATAAAAATGAAATATATAATTAATACCAAATTATCTTGGGGATCGCAATGGATGAGTCCTTTTTTTTTTCTTTCTCTCTCTCTCTTACAATTAATTTTCTTTTCCATACATTTGTTGAGGAGTTCGGCACTTTGTTCCTCTTTACAGATATCTGCATCCATATCTCCCCCGAAAAAAAAATAGAATCTGGGTTTTCCGTTGATAGTTAGTACGGTGTGTGATTTAAATACATATATTTTTTTAAATAATAAAATTTTCTGATACATTTTACTATTTTTAATGGAATTCTGAGTTAACTTTTAACCAAAAACTTTTTCAGGTGTATAAAAGAAGAATTCTCACAGAAGAAATTTTTCAATTGATGAATAAACAGGAATGAACTTAGATCAGAACTTAGTGATCTCCCGGATAATGAAAATGCTGCAAACAAAACATATGAATCGCGTATACTGGAAGGAAAATCAAGTTCAGATGAGAGCGATGAAGAAACACATGGGAATATTTGAAATGAAAAGAAAATATTGGATCATTCTTTACCCCATAAAAGTCTCTTGAACATATTCATTACATTGTGCAAACAAGATGCAATATCAAATAAAATTCCTCTAAAAATCAAAATGGATCGCTTAAAATTTAAGTTAGAGATAATTGAAGCGTTATCAGCCTCTCCACCTACTAACAAAAGTATTTTTACTGATGGTGAAAATAACAGTGATGTAACTCCACTCGCAAAAAATCGAAGCGTTATAATTGACCTGCAATACATGCCGTGGCTTTTATCCTGGCCTATTTAGGATAAAAAGATTGACATGTATAGACGCTTTTGATATGTTGATGCCATTTCAAGGCCTCGCAAGAGCAGATTTTAAAACTACAAAAACAGTTCGAAAACATGTTGTGAAAATGCAATGGTTATTTATACTTGTCAAAAACAAAAGACTTTTGCAGTAAATAAATATTGAATTAATAAAAGAGTTAATGTTCATCACAATAATTTTCTTATTTATAACAATTTTGGTTGAATTAAGAATGTTTCTTCTATCAACTTAGAGCTAAAAATGTATAACTCGTAAAATTTTATGGGTGACCTGTTTCTCCGATAACGCCCAACCGTACGATCATGCAGGTGTCGTCTACATTCCAGGGGGGAGCGGGATTTTTTAAAATTATTTTCCCAATGTCATATTGGGGTCCATATAGTATTAATAACCAGAAGAATTTAATATTTGAAGATAAAAATAATTAGGGTCTTAAAGGGATATATGTAATCACTATATCCAATAATTTAATTTGAGTTATTTCCATCAGATACTGAGTTATTTTTCATGCTTTATGAGGAGGGTAACTATCATTGTTTCGGAATTGAATCTGCGTCAGATGTTCAACAAATTAGATATCACGTCCAATAGAGAGTCCAAGTAACGCTCTACAGTTAAAATGCTGTGTTTAAAAAAAATACATATTCAATTAACTCATTATTAACAATTTTTAACCCAGCGATTTAGCGAACTTGATGTCTAACTTTAACTCGATTTGTAGGATTCCTCAGCACCTAATGTTACATGTTCCGCTTACTGTATGTTACATCGCGAGAAATTAACTGGTCTATCTGATTCAAGATAAAATTTTCAGATATCATAGATTATTTCTACATGCTCTGCCAACACCATTTTTTCAGCTGTTGATTCGTACTGATGAGTTTCGTACTTACGTTTCAAAATGCGGCATTTTGAGTTACAGTTTTCTCAGATATCTCTTGTGTTGCTTTGCAGATGTGAGACGATCTATGTTTAGGCATCTTCAGATTGAATTTTGCTATCCTAGTTTCTTTGCTCTTCACTAATATATTAAATGGTCTTTTTTGAGTGATATGGTTTCGTAACAACGAATTTTGTGTCGTAAAAATCCATAGAATTATTTATTTTATTGTGGTTTCTACAAACTGTGATATGAAAATCATTATGTATTAGCATAATACACGAATTTCATAAAATTTTCATTTTGAAAAAATGTTGGTTGGATGCGTCTTACAAAACAAATTTGCATGATCAGCATTCATTACACAAATAATTTTTTAACACAGTCAATAAAGCACACACTATATACCACAGGATAATGACTCCAGCTATTTTTTCAGTTAAATATATTATATTTTCATCTTTTCTTTGGCTTTTTTTACGTCAAGTGTTTAGCAAGCACGATCAAACCAAGCAGTCATTCATTGTGATAAGGATTTTTTTTTCATTTTAACCCTTTTTGTACCTCATTATGATTTACTGCAGATTTTTCATGCAATATTTTTTTTGGATCACTACACCGAAAATTAAGGGATATACATAAACAAAATACTCAACTTTTCGAAATTTAATCCGTTAGAGCTAATTACTTAATTAAAGATATTCAACAGTAAAATTAATTATATATACACTGTTCCCTTAAAATAAATAGTCAAATCGTTTTCTAAGGTCCTCATTAACATACAAAAAAATAAGACACTTAGGTTTTGACATTAACTATTTTTTCGGGACAAAAATGATAATCTTCGCAATCCGCAGAAAACGCCGTCAGCCGAAAACGCAATTTCTGCTCTAAAACTATTCGCCTTCCCCGCTAAAATACTCCTCATACAACCCGTGCTGCCATATATCTTGGAAGGGTATATTTAAGAGAATATTCCTACTAAGTATCTTCACAGTATTCATAAAAATGGTTATTCTATGTAATTTTAAAGTTGTGGTACTTATAAGTACCGTCGGTACATAAAGGGTTAAAGAGAATGCAGTCTGTGCCTTCTTACCGGTATATCTTACCATTCTCGAGAAATGAACTTTAAATTAGCTGTTTGCTGTCAAGTTGCATTGTAACTATTTTCATCTTGTAGTACATAACAATCTAAGTATTTGTAGACATCAATTTTAAGGCAATGGTTATCACCGTTATCAATTCCAGGTACAGAGAGAGGACTTCATTCACATTATACATTCCCATTGTTAGATATATAAGCAAAAATACTCTGCTTATAAATGTATAAGCTAAAAAGTGCCACCCTTAGACACAGGTAAAAATACTGCATTTTTACATACATAAGTAATATTTTAATGCGTAAATTGGCAACACCGACTTTGATCTTCCTCCTTTTGTTTCAATATATCTTGGCTGTTGGATAATGTATTACCGATTCTGGTTTAGAGTAATACATATTTTTTGTATAGTAATCGTGTCACCAGTGTTCAAGGTATTTAGAAAACTAACGCTGTTTAATTCAAAACGCAAGTGAAAAAAATATTTTTACTTTTAACAAGGTAAAATTATATAATTTGAATCGTGATAAAAAGAACAAATAATTTCAATGCTTTGAATTCTCAAAATTAAAATTTAATAATTAGGTTACTAAATAGTAAATGTATCTATGATTATAGCTAAATTTCGCAATTTATATTGTAGTATTCTTAAAATTAACAATAAATGAGATATGTTGTAGGGATTTTTAAATATTAATTATATGATGGTTTATATTTCTGCAATGAATTACAGAACGGCAATTATGTTCCCGATTGTTTACCTCTAAATTTCATATTTTAAATAATAACGCAAGTGAATTATTATTATTATTTAATGTTTGAAAAAAAATTCTTTCAAGCTAGCCATAAAAAAATTGTTATGGAACCTGCAGAATAAATCAATGAATTAAAATAACAAACAATAAATTTAACTACTAATATATTTCAAACTTTATAATCTATCGCATTTACATTATAACCTATTTTAATCCCATTATAATCTATATCATTATAGTCTATTTCGAATTACATATTTAAATGCGCAGTCTAAAACGTATTTGTATTTTTAAAATTGAATTATGAATTTCTGTTACCATAGTTATTTAAGTAAAGTAATTCATTTTAATTCTTACCTCTATGCTGATGGATATGGAATCCACATTTTGTGGTTCTAAAGCGTACTTGATGTATCCATTAGCATCGGAAGTGTAATTTTTGCAGTATTTCTCTGTGTTCTGAGCTAACCAACGTCCAATTACCCTCTTTCTAGATACAGTGGCACAGATTCCGATGGGTTCCCCGTTCGCAGGAGTATCATCAGGATTAGTAACTTTAAGCTGTAAAATGAAATATATATACTTATATTTTATTTTATACGCTTCTTTAAAAGGTCAAGTTTGAGAAAAAGTCGCTTTAAGCATATATATTTCAAACCTCACATCCATACCTATTTATATATTTCTTTACACAGGATATCTTCATAAGGACTACAAGCTGTAAACAGCCAGATACTTAATTTAGAGGACATAAAACATGTCTAGAGAACTTTACCCGTGCTACCCATAATTTACGAGAAATCATGATGAATGAATGTTGATGCATAACAGTTCATGATGGGGTACCGGCACACCTGTGCTCCTGCACATGATTGTACATATGACATACTGCAACATCTAGATAGGATGTGGCGGTGCGGTTCTATGGCCACCATGAACACCAGATCTCACACCACTGGAATTTTTCTTATGGGGCAATCTGAAAGAACTGGTGCCTCATCTTAGTAACGACTGAAACGGGCCTAGTTGCTCGCCCACATGGTGCTGTATTTAGTACAGCTGCGACTTGTGCACGGCACGCTCAAGCCTTCCTCGGTATGCAGGGTGGACATTTTTAACACCTGCATTCTTAGATATTGGTAAATACTGCTAATAATGTCTCCAATACGGTGTTTTTTTCTTAAACCGGCTGTGACGGCACACTTTGTTTTTCGTATTTTACTCGTGAACTACGGTTCGTACAGGTAAAGTCCGTTGGGCAGTTTTATGTACTCCAAATGAGGAATTTTTCGGGGACACTGACTCTCTGCATGCGCATATACATTAAAAACGCTTTACGAAATTTACAAAAAATATGTTTTATAAATTTTAAAGTCAGTTTTTCTAAAAAAAAACTACTCACCCGTCCAGTGAATGGTAAACCCGGTTTAAAATAGTGCTTCTGACTTCGATCAGCATCAAAATTAAGGTTTAAAGGAGAGCTGGTCCTTGATAGATATTGAGTTTGATTTCTCTCCACACCTGAAATTTTTTTAAGAAACGAGAGAAATTATAACTTGTTTCAAAAATAAAATGTTTCCAAAAGTTATTCATTTTGGTCACTTTTTAATATTTGTAGAATTAAAATAACAATGAAAGTATACAAAATTATACATTTCTTTTTAAATAAGCATTATTGATGTTTATGTTTCGATTACAATTTTTAAACTTATTTATCTGAGAACCACCAAAAATATTTAATTTTATTCTAGTTCCGTATTAGATAACGATGAGAGGCTGAGACGTTCACCATTATGTTAATTTTTTCCACGGATTGATAGGAAAAACACATTCCTTTCTAAATTCTTCTGAAACACAATGTTGAACTTTTTTCATCCATGGGGGATACATTTGTGTTTGTCGGTATATAGATTTCAAAATATACAATGTTGAACCAAGGCTTTGCAGTTTCTCATCCATGGGGAATAACTAATCCATTCGTGGACAGTTGAAAAATGTTTGAAATATAATCATAATTTAAAATAACAGAAAATAGCGTGCGTAACGTAAAAATAGTAGCTTAATTAATATTTTATACTTGTAGAAATGTTTCTTATTTTCATATGCTTATAATTTTTAAATTTATGATTATATTTTTCAGAAAATAGCATGCGTAACTTAAAAACTTAATTAATATTTCTTATAGAAATGTTTCTTATTTTCATATGCTTAAATTTTGATATATTTTACTTTTTTTTTCTGAAGCCCCATTCCTTTAAAAATAATGTATAAAATATTCGAATTACTTAATTTTAATTTCAAAGAGTTATATATATATATATATATATATATATATATATATATATATATATATATATATATAGATATTGTTTATATTTCCAGCCTCTAGAAAAAGTTAACACACCCCTGAGACCCCTTACAACATAACAATAAATAGATTTTAATGATTTTAAGGAGATAAATGTTTTTAAAGAACCTAGGTCTAATAAAAACTTGACTGCTGCATTACAAACTTGAATTGAATTATTATAAATGAAATATTTCATATATGGTGCCGCGAACTTCTTATCAAAATATTTACGTTACATTAATTACACTAAAATGTTTCCTATACAAAGTATAAATTTTAAGTATGGACTTGCTTAATATAAACACTTTTAAAAGCAAAAACAATTATTTAAAGACATAGACTTTCATTATCAAAATTGAAATTGCATCAAGCTAATATAAAAGTAACTTGTGGAATTTAAGGAAACTTACCTGTTCCGTCTTCTATGAAATTTGCCACAACCATAATTCGTCGATAGTAGTAATTGTGATCAGGATCAAGTGAGGTAACATTAATAGAGTAATTATAACAACCATCTATCTGTGAAATTAACAAAAAAATCATATTTTAACTCACACACAGTCTAGATTATTATTTGTTCATGGGTTTTTAAAATATCAAAATAATGGAAATAAAATTAGTTAACCAACACTTGAATCAAAAAAACAGTAATTCCCTTATTATTATTCAGAAAAATACAGCATTTTTTCCAATGCGACAAATATTTAGTCCAGTGTTTCTCAAACTGTGGGGCGCGGCCCCTGGGGGCGCGGTAACCCTGCGAGGGGGAGGAGTGAGCATATTGAAAATAAAAGGTTTAAAAAAATAATTTTTTGGATTGAAGTAAAACAAAATGCTTTCTGACATAATGAAAAATACACATTTACACTGATATAATTTATTTCTATCATCTGGTGATCATCAAAAATGAAAGATTCCACTTCAAACACTCATTGGCCATCTTTGATCCTATAACCAAATTTAAAAAATATTTTATTTGCTTTGCGGTCAATATGAGAACGATGAAAAAGATTTTTTTACCTTTTTTTTAACGACATCAAACGATGAGAAATTTTTTATTACGTTTCTTTTAACCTAAAATATTACTTTAGCTGACCTTCGAACTTACTGGTATGGTTATCTCTGTCTTTTTTTTGTAGGAACTTGTAAATAGATATAATACATATATTTCGTTTCATCTTTTGTGAAAGAGTTTTATGATTGGATAAATGAGTATTTTGAAACATATAATGCAGACAATTATTTTTTAGAACATGCTACACTTTCTTTATAAACAATTTTGTAGTTTTGATTGCTGTGTTGTACGACTTATAATGGTTTATAAATGTAAATAAGCAGAATATTAAAAAATGGGCATCTGTGATCCCTATTGAAGGAAGTTGAAACTGATCAAGCAATTGAAGAACCTATTGAAATAAAGCACATTAATTAAGATCACGAAAGTAAATATCAGAAAAGTGTTAGACATGAAACGTTTGAGTTTATTTGAAATTTTCAAATGCTGCCTAAAGATCTTTATGAAGAAAACTATGAAGCCCTTCACCTTGTCAAAAAGACACAAGGAAGAAAAAGTTCAAAATACTATTTGTAGATCATCCAACACCAGCAAAACTACAAAAACGTGAACAAAATATGACAGTTTAGCTGAAAAATAACGTTCCTGTGTTGTTAGCGAAAAGTGTCTGTGATTTATGTTCTTTATTAAGGACACGCACATTTGGAACATTTTCTTTAGTTTTAGTGGATTCTTTCTCAAATTTTCTAAGAAAAATTGAAAAGTCCTTGAAAGTAGGTAAGTATATTTTCTCTTAATTAAATTATTCACTGGAATTGTGATTTTATCGTGTATAGTAAAAATAACTATGAAATAAATTATAGTTTTAAAACAAACTAAAAAAACACGCTTTTATAGTGAATCGAACTAAAACGTAATATATATATATATATATATATATATACTATAAAATATATATATTACTTAAAAGTAACATATACAAAATTTAATACCTATCTTGTTAATTTGTACGGTTTATAATTATGATCATATTGTAGCTTTAGCGCAAAAGTGCATTATTATTGCATTCAATGCATTATTAATTTTAGGGGGGTGCGATAAAAAATTTGATTGAAAATTGGGTCGCCAGTAGTTTGAGAACCACTGATTTAGTTATAAAAGCAAAAATTTTGAAGTAAAATGCTTAATTTTCATTAATAGTTAAAAATTATTATTAAAAAATTTCTAACTGGCAAAATTTTATTTAAAAGTCTTAAATATTATAATGTTATAATGTACTACTTGTAAACCAAAATATGGAAAAATGGGAGACAAGAAATAATTGCAAAATTCATTCAAAAAGCAAGCAAAGGTGAAATGGGGAAAAACTGTTGAAATAAACATTCCCGACAGATTACCGGAATAAGAAGAAATCAGTAATTTTTAGTAGCAGTCTTTGAAGGCAATAACTATTGCAATACACGTCGAGATTAAAGAAATATTCTTTGGATATGTCCCTGGAGTATATTGATACATGATGCTTATACACGATGTGAAGTTTAATTTCATGTAACAACAAGCGATATACGCTCAACCATTCTGTTTGCAGTTCTCTATCACATGTGTTCAATGGTGACATCAGGGTTACCAGGAGACCTACGCAACAGAGAAAACAATGAAAAATGAAGAAATAATGATTGTAGGCTACGTGTTGTCTCGTATTGTCCTGTTGAAATTCGGCCACCGGCAGCATTGAAGATAACGGATGATAATACACTCCAAAACTTTACAGACGTAGTAGACGTACTTTCAGACTTACTGTACTGATGATGAATATTAAAAGGATACACAGGAGTAAAATCCAATTACACTGCAAATTGTTATACCAGATGAAGGATATATGAGGCAATTCACAGTGTAAAAATAGTGCAACATTTTGTCGAGGGCCCACCATCTTTAAATATGACCTACGTAAGGTTACAGTCAGAATCGAGATTTGCCTGTAACTATACGAAACAGTACCATTCCATTCATTTGTCCATATTAAGTGTTCATTGCTTTTTTACACCAGCATATGCCTGTAATATACACTTAAAGGTAACCGCAACAAAGGACGTTTTTCTTGAAACTTTCTTCAACTACGAATGATGTTGAATAGGATAACATGACTGAGTGAGTTAATATTAACGTCGCACTGTTCAGCTACACGAGGGTTTTTGTCGACGGACCTCGTAATTTTTAACCAAGCTCAAGTGATGAGGATGACACCAGAGCTGGCACCTCCCTCCAAAAACTACACCAATGGGAGGGCGTTTGAGCTCTCTACAGATTTACCGTGCATCGCAACTCTACACGGTAAGTCTTCGCTGGTACTGGGCTCGAATTCATGACATACTAGCCGTGATCCGATACCTTGACTACTCGGCTACCGTGGCCACAGGTTAATCTGATATAAATCGTTTGTGATATGATCCTTCATTACCCTTCTACGATTGGTTTTCCTCATGACCAATGGTTGAAATTTAAGAGAATGGAATGCCAGCTCAGGTATCATTCTTGTTACTTTACAGAAGTTCAAACTTATGAGGTTTACCAAAAATAGTTCTCCTGTCTTAGAAAACGACACTAGTCAAAAATCAAATCCAATTTAGTCAAGTTTAATAGAATAAGAATTTTTTAAGAAAAATATTTTTAAAAAAAGAAAACACTGAGCCTTGGATATCGGAAATTGAGATTCGTTGATTTCTGAATTCATTATTAAAGATAAAATCTTTTAAGAATATGACAAAAAATTCCATGAATTGTATTTCTTTGGAAATATTTAATTAACAAATCATTAAAAATAGTAATTATTTTATTGCCTGCTTTGTGAAAATTACCTTTTCGTGTCTCTGTATGATTGGTGTTCTGTCATATGAATAGGAATAGGAATATATTTCTAGAGAAGTATTCAAGTTCAATGTTCCTTGTACCGGTTCGCCATACGTATATCTATAAGTAAAGAAAAATGACTTTATTAGTTTTATATTGTTGCATAGAGTTTCAAGCCTTAAAAAGCATATTGAAAACTTATAAATGTTTTGAGCAGTTTAACCACTCAATAACATTATAAAGGATTCTTTTTCTTCAATATGAATCAAACTTAATTATTCACACAAACAGATTTATGCTAAATAAAACTTTGAAGTTATTTATTGACATAAAAATTAGCTTTATAATTCAAATTCTTTCACTGAAGTAAACAAATTAAAATGTTATAATATAAATTAATTAATTCATGCATTCATCATTTGATAAGCAGTATCTAAATAGCAATTTTACTGTTTTCTTCAAAGAAAAATAACAAAAAGTTTGAAAAATTTGAATTTTGAAAGCATTTAGATTAGATAAATCATACATTTTTAGAAATTTATTTATTCGTCTTTTCTCAATATCATTTCTTAAAGTTAACTTCGGTATTCAAAATGATGCAAAACATTATGCATAATATAATTAATCAATTTTTTAAAATATTTTTAATTGAAATTTATTATTTATGAATCAAAAAGATATCCGTATAATTTTATTTTATCATAAGATGTATTTTATATGAAAGACTATTTGTTTTTTCTTTAGTAATGAAACAAAATCGTTAAAGTTATTGTCCGAAAAATTTTTGTTCCTTAAAAAATTTAAATATCAGAAAGCTGTTTGATATATCCTAGAAATAATTTCAAGTATAGTTATTACTTATTATGATAATTGCTTATAATTATTTTAATTACTTATTATGATTTTTATATTTTTAGAATTAAAAAGGTTTTCAAAAACAAATTTTTGAAATGAAAATTGTTTTGTTGATAAAATGAATATATAGTTGCATCCTAAATTAAAGATTTGGGTGAAATATTCTTTGATATTTTTTTTATTTTACAAATAAGAGAAAAACAATATGCTTCACCTCGAATCCTTCATTATTTAAAAAAAATGTAACTTATAAATTCTTTAATAAATTTTTCATACTTCAAAATTTTTAAGACTATTTTTTTAAAGATAGGTAATTAACTTAAGAGAAATTGAAACGTTTTTGTACTAAATGTTGAGAATATAATGCAGTTTTGAAAAAAAAGGCTATTTGTTTCATTTATAAAAAGGTAGAGAGAAAAAATATGTGTTTTTATAACAACTCCAGAAATATTTAAATTTATAAAGAATTAAATAGGTAAAGAAGGCCTCAAAAATATTCTAAAATTGTTTTTTTTTTCGTATAGGAGAGATTTATGATGAAATAGTATCTAATATGCTTATGAATTTTGTGAATATAGAACAAAAAATTATTAATTCTGTCAGTTTAATTTTTTCTCCCCACTAATTTGTGTTTTCACTACCAATATTTTAGTTTTAGGGACAATTTTAAAACAAAAATTAAGGAGAAAATATTCATTTACAAATAATGCAATACAGTAGAATCCTGATTATTTAGCATTTTTTTCTTTCTTTATAAACCCATGTTACAAATTATCATATGCGTCTATATCTAGAAATATTTAAATCCTACTGAGTCATAACTGTTTGCAAACTGAAGATAATGCTTAATAAACATTTTCACCTTGACTTATTTTTAAAAAAATCATGTTGATTCGCTTTGCTGACTTAACTTAGAATAAGAAATGCACAAAGTGTATAAAAATGTATAGATCACGATTCCCTAAATATAACCCTAAATATTCTACATAAACTTTAGGCGTCAAATATTTTAATAATAAGTAATGATACCTTTGACAAGAGAGGATAACATTTTTTTTAAAGTAATTCGATCACACTCTGAAACAATATACCACATAAGAAGTGAAACATGAAATTTATTAATATAACAGATAAATATTTAAGACATTAAAATCATACTTAGCGCAAACCTGTACTGGAATTGTTTTGGCATTTAAAAGCACATAAGGGGGAAATGTTATAGAGACATCGAACTTGGGAAGCTCTAAAATGAAAAAAAAAAAAAACATGAAGACTTTAAATAATAAAAATAATATTTTGACTGAATATGCTACTTTTTATAAATTAGGCAAATCAGAATATAATATTAGCATTTCTGCAATAACATTATTATTCCTAAAAAAAACTTTCTGAACTTTGTTCTAAATTTTATGCATTACAAATAACACCCTTATTGATAAAAAAAATATACACATTGTTTTTGATTAACTTTACTAAACTTTTATCAAATTTATTAACAAAACTTATTTTTATACTTTTATAATTGATGAGATGTAAATATTTAAGAACGTGGAAATAATATCTTCAAGTCGTAATGGAATAATGCTATATTTTAATACAAATGAATACTTTAGGTCAGGGGTGGGAAGCTTGTTTTGTGACTCGCGAGCCACATTGGGGGAGTGGAGGATACTAGAGCACTACACTTTTTTGAAATGGTTGCATTCATTATAAAAAATAATAAATATGTTAAATAAAATAGCGGTAAAATTTTCTTCATTTTATTTATTGTATTAATTTCATATTATCTATAATGCAAGCACATTTAATTACAGAATCGGTTTAATGAGATAAATGTACCCTTTTTAACTATTATTATTTTTATTATAATTATTTTTTAAATCACTGGAGTGGTTGTTTGTTTAAATTTTCTTATCACAGCTGCAAGTTTATGTCAGCCAACTTACCTCAATTTACTGTCTTGATGATCTTCACGCAAGAAAACCTTGATCACAAATATATGTTGACTAAAATATAAAGAACAATTTCCCAGAAAGTTTCTTCATACATGGAACATTTCCTTCACACTGTGATTTGACTGCAGGTCAATAAGTTAAAGCTGTAGCGCTTCACGTGCGGTGTCACTACCAGCAGATAACGGAGCGCATTGAATTTAGCCTCAATCTTTTTAAAATTCTGAAATCTTTTTGTGACATCGTCCTGGAAACTATACAGGTGATCTCTTCGTAGAGACACTTTCAAGTATATTTTGTTTTACTAATAAATGAATAAAGTAACTCTCGCAGGGGAAGAAATCTCGTTTTAAACTGGATTTTCTGACTGTCTAGGGGGGTAGCAAAAAACTCGTTGCCGGCGGCTATTTGCCCATTCCTGCTTTAGGAAAATTTTGCTTTTATGTAGAAAACCACAAAATTCAATTGTGTTGATGACAAATTTTAATAAATAAAAAGGATACAGGTTCTTTCTAATTAAGTATTATAGACATTTTAACAAATTTAAACCTACACGTATGGAGCATTTTATCAATGATTAGATTGTCTCATTGCAATCTTTATTACGTAATAATCTACCATTCCCTCCATATTAAAATCTTTGAGCATTGAAAACGAGTAAGGCATCCAAGTAATTGAGCTGCATACAATGTTATCATATAGCTATAATAATTTAAATTCTATATATAAATTCAAAAATATGCATATTTAATATGGAACTAGATGAAATATAGACAATATATATATATATTACAAAGAAGTTTTATGAAAGCAAAAGGATATTCAGAAGGAATGCTCTTTTTCTGTCTATTACAATGGATATAATGAAGAATAGACATTTTACATAATTTTTTGCAGAACAAAGAATCTTTAATTCCTCTATAAATAACATCATTTTATTACGAAAATTTGTAAAAGTTAACTTGCTAATTTATTTATTTATATAACGACCGTGCTTGGTGTCTTGACCATTTGACGACAGGCCTCCCAGTACCGACTGGCGGCATTATCAGTTGGGTATTCATCGAGTCCAGTGCATTGGAGCATGTAGTAGTAATCCATCCTAGCATATCCGCAGATCCTGCAGGTCTCGTCAGCAACCAGACCAAGCCATTGGTGGTATACCTCAAAAAGTCATGTCCGTTAGTTAAGCGAAAGCTGGCAATAGCCTTGGTTCTCTCTAGATATGACCCACAGTGTGGCCAGGGTTTCTCAGAAATTACATTTGTCAATGTATGGAGTTATAATACACTTTGCTCTTCTGAAGATCAAGAGGACGTCCGGTTGAGATGACTCGGATCTGTGCTTGCTTTTGATCGATTCTCCTTACCGGGGCTCCCATAGTCCAGCCATATGAAATGAGCTCCGCATTTTTAGTTCGGAACAGAATTGTGTTTAGGAAGTTAGGTGGTTTGGTACTGCTTAAGGTCGAAATTTCAACTTAGGATTCGACGAGGAAGGCAACTGTTGAAACCATCAACAAATAATTGTATTGTAGCTTCACAGACAAGCGAGACCTATATAGGAACACGGAGAGTCATCAGTAGTGGTAGTTGGTATTTCTTGATAAGAAGTTCTGCATGAGAAAAAGGAGAAATATTGAGCCTTAGTGTTGCATATCTGTTATTGTTCTAGTGCCGCCAATCCACTGTTCTGGCTCTCTCCCAAAATTTGTTTGTACGACTATCAAGAGATTTGATTCCGAAATTTCATTGCTGTAATTCATGTTGATTTGGTTTCACCGGTTACGATTCTGTGAACGCTATTCTGAACGTCATTTTACTTTTCAAGGTTGATCAAGTTTTCCAGGGTCAGAACCTCATAACCATAATCCAACACTGTATGGGCATAAGTTTTACATACTCTAAATAGAACATCCTAGGAAGCTTCCCACTTGGTAGCAGTTAGCCTTTTTAGGAGACGTTCCAGGCCCCTTTCTGATGTGTCTGCGAAATGGGTGCCCAGTGAAGCTTACTATCGAGATTTATTCCAAGATATTTCGCCAAAGGTACCTTTTTAAGAACAAGTCCTTAATATTCTAGGTTGGAAAGATGCGGTATGGTAGACATAGTGAAGATTTGGGAAGCTGCCTTCTCAATGCTGAATTCCATTTTCTTGGTGTTGGTCCATATTGTAACTGCCCATGGCCCAAATCACCACATCGTTGTAGAGAAGAGGCAAGGCAATCCGAGTACTAATTGAATGGCTGTCTCTATGTCATCTATCACAATGTTGAACAGTTGACGACTAAGAGCTTCCTGAGGCAAGCCATGTGTGTGTCGTAGCTGTTTCCAGGGAGGAGTGGCATTGAGAAACTTTAATCATATGTTGCGCTGTAAGATGAAGATCTGTACCCAGTTCAACATATTTCTGGTTATTCCCTGTTTTTCAGCTTGTGGATCAGCATATGATGGCCCACCTTGTCGTATGCAGCTTTGAAAACCCCCAACCCAGCAAGGGTGGATTGCTTTCGGTGAAATCCGTCTTATATTGCCTGGGTGAGTGTAACAATTTGGTTCGCCGTAGATCTATGCATGTGAAATCCTGCTTGATAGTCTCTAATGGCACCTTTTGACTCTAAAAACTCCTAAATTCTACATTCAAACTTTTTCTCAGCAACTTCACAGTAAACACTTGTGAGTAAAATGGATCTATAGCTGTTAAGGGGACGGTGGACCTTTGAAATTAATTTCTTAAATTGTTAGCTTAATTAGCTGAAATTGGAATTAATATAGTAAATAATCTATATATTTCACAATTTAAGTATATTTTTTTTGAAAAAAATTTATAATTTGATTTTTTAAAAAAAAATTTAATTTTTTAAACTTTTTTAAAAATGCTCCTTGCGCATCAATTTTTAAGATAAGTACATAATTTTTGTTTTATATATATATGAACTATAACTAAATATATCTGTGCATGGATTTTAAATTCAGCATAAAATTTGATGAAAAAAAGATAAATTTTCTTTACTATATGAAATATTTCACCAATTATCACATATTCAAAAAGTATTCAAAACAACGTAAAATATGATCCGTTAAATTTTTTGAAAACTAATGCACAAATTTGTGAATTACACTGTCTTTCATAACTTGTTAAAATTTTTAAGAGATACGACATGATATGAAACGCAAGGAGCATTTTACGTAATAAGGAAAAGAGAAAATTTATGAACTGAGAAAAATGCATTTTAAACATTTATTTGAGTAAAATAAAAAAATAAAGCAACATTTTACATAATTACTTACCTTTACATGAAAATCAAACATATAAGAGATTATTATAGCAAAAATCTAAATAATATTTAAATAATTTATTATATTTAGTTATATATTCAATAATTCAAGAAACACGCATCCGCAAAGCTGATACTTATACAAAAAATATAGCGTGGCAAAACATTCACTTAAAATTGACCAGCACAATATGACAATCCTTCAGATTTTATATTTATGTTTTCTATTTTATTTGAGATTTTACGCTTCATATTTCTTTTATCTTTTGCTATTTGAAAAGTTTTACTTCTGCTTTGCTTTAATCGACGCTCATCTCTTACTCCACTGATTTGCATCGAGGGTAATGAAGCATTCTGATGTATATGTTTCAAGGTAAACAGGGATCCACAAAATTGAATTCACTAACAGCTGTTACAACAGATATTTCCAGTCTTTTCTTTGATTGGAAACTTTCTTTGGGCAGTGACTCCAGATAACACTGTGCAAACTTTCATTTGCATTTTGACTCTTACCTGAAGTACACCGAGACAATATCTAGTTGCTTGCTAATCGCTGATACACAGGAGAATCTTTTGCAACAACCTCCTCAGTTAATTCTGTCTTCATAACTGAATGACTTTCAGGGGATTCTTCATTTGCTAAAGCTCTTTGAAAAACACCAAGAAAGCTTTCCATTAGGACATTTGTTGTGTTTCGGTTTGGCGTCTGTGGAGGAACAATGATAAAGTGTGGCGTAAATAGCACTTTTCATTTTTTCGACATCATTACAATTATCTTTAATGACTTTTCTGTAAAAATTAGTTAGCTTAACTATTGTGGTTTCTTTTAAGCTACCAACCTTTTTGCCACCAATGCAAACACCTTTGCTTCGCCACTCTTTTTACTTTGCTGCGTAAACCTGTTCCTAGGCGCTTGGAGATATGGTTGATACATTCCTCTTTTTATCGGTTTACCTTTTCCATAGATGTTCAACGACATCAGATGTTGGAATGTTTTTGAATCGCCATCCGACAATATGCAAGTGTAACGCATATTACACTCCTTGATGGATCTTTGCCACAAAATTGCAGCAGCTTCCATTTCCATACTAGATGAGGAACCTGTATGATTTATTTGACATTAAGATTTGTGACCTTCATACCAAATTGCAAAATCTGGACTATCGCCCGAGAGGTCTCTTACTGCGGCAGTACATTCTGTACAATACTTTGATAGAATTTCATAATCTATAACTAAACCTGTCAATAAATCAATAACAACTCCTATCCCGTACAGTGATTTATAGCCCCGCTTTTACCAAGATCCATCAAATGACACAGTAATGTCTAAAACACCCGTTTCCTTTTTCTCTTCATCATTTAAATCAAGATGTTGCTTCCTAACTATATTTCTCGCTACTTCAAGGATATGATGTTTCATCTCACTATTTTCTTCCGACAAAATTTTTATGTGCTTCGAAAAAGATTTTTTGTCCATTGCATTCATACCAGTCACTAATGCAAATAGTTCCAATCCCGCGTGACCTTTCCCAAGTCTTAAAAAAGACGAAACCATTTTTTTGTTAATGTCAAAATTTTTTTTTTCTTTCACGCGAGCACTGGAAAATGAGGAATATTTAACTCTGCCTCACAACTAGAGCAAACCAACTCTAGTTTTGATGCCATACCCAACTGCGTTGTTTTTATGATATTTAAAGCATTCATATCACATTTAGGGCACTTTACAGTCGACAGTAAATTCTTCCATATGTTTGTATCAACTAATACATAAGTTGTATCATCTTGTTCATTTGCCAAATGTTCTAGAGAAGTGTGTGACAGAAGAGACAACTTTCTTTCTGTTGCTGTATTCAGTTCACTAGAATTCAATGTGCAAGTATTTACTTTTGCATTCTTTTCATAATTAGATGATGCATGACCACTTGCATTAGGGTCATTGTCATGAAAACTTGGATGCTCCAGTTCTAATTGTCCTGAGGCCCATCTCTTCTTTGCTTTTAGCAAAGCCTGCATTTTACGTTTTGATGGCCTTGCTTTTGGCACATGATATCGAGAACTAATTCTGTGCATTGTACAAATACTAAATTAAAATTTATCAAGAAAATTGTAGTCGAGTGTTCAATCCAAAAAGGAAAACTTCGAAAGAAAAATTACGTCCAAAACGAATAAATATGCTGTGTTATAACAGGTATGAAACAAGCGCGCTAACACGATGTAAACAAACAATCCACAAGTAGAAGTTGAAGTTTCTATCGGCATTCTTCTTCATAAAATGTGTGATGAAAAAAATAATAAGTGAGGCTAAGCATATGCTAAAAACTAAATACCAATAGTTCTTGTTTACGTTCAAATGACAGGTGCCACACCCATTTAAATGGTCGATGGCGCCATGTTTAATTCATGGATCACTCATAACTCAGTAATTATTCATCAAAATGAAAAAATTCTTCGACAGAATCATTCTGTGAAATATATGGAATATTATTAGTATAAAAAATAAAAATCGCAATTTTGACCAAATTTTGAGATTTTGAAAGTCCACCATCCCCTTAAGACTGTTTTTGTAGGTTTCTATTTCTTCATCAACGAAATAACTTCTGCTTCTCTCCATTGGTACTTGTTGGGGTACTCGTGCTTTTCATGTTAAATTGATAAGTTTAAGGAATGTTCTCAAAGCGAGTGAACCAAGGTTAAGGATGAATTCTGGATGAACCCCTTCAAGTCAGGCAGAGTTTCCTTTCTTCATTGAACTAGCCGTAAGAAGTAGCTCTTAAGAAAAGTATCCGTTTAAGAGGAAAGAGCTTTGTTCAGTTAGGCTTGGTGCAGGACCTTTGTCTTAAATCGATTTTCGGTCTTCCACAGTAATGTGAAGCCTGCTGTTTGCTGTAAAATTCTTTACTGAGGGCGGTAGAAACTTTTGTGGGCTGCTAAGTAACTTTCCATTTCATGTTATCGGTTCTTAGTCTTGAGATTACTTTTCATTATTTAGGCGAGATACGTGTATATGGGCCTTTGAGCCATCTTTTCTAAAGTCTAGGTTAGCAGAAAATGATCAATAGGCAGTTCTCTTGGAAAAAAGGCATTTTTGTTAATTTGATGAACAATTTAAACATGAGGCAAATTGTACACTACATTCAATCTTTTTATTGGTATACATACAACTTTAAAAAGTATATAAGGAACTTACTATACTCTTTTACTTGAAATGATGCTGATTGTGAATCTTTGCCACTATCCACTGTGATCGTCCAGCTTCCAAGCGTAGGTTCATCCGCAAGTGGAAACTGCCTCTGTTGGATTCCTGAAACGAGAAAAAATTAACTTTAATAATAAATTCAATTTCAGAAATAATTTTAAAATACTAGTAATAAGTTCGGTATACGTAATAAATCCAGTTCAGAAATAGAAGGAATATTATAGACTTCACATAATTACAAAATACATAGCAATAAACATTTTTTAAGTAAAATATTTTATTTAAATAAAGAAAACCATCATTTCTTTTAAATTCGAACATTTAAAGGTATTTTGAGTTGTGTTTTTATTAGTTTTAATTGTGTACTTTTAGTGTCATTGAATCATTTCTGTAAATCTGTACATGTATTTTAATTTAGAAGTGTTAGAAGTTTTGATTTAGAAGTTTTCCATCTTACGTGAGTAATAACGACACGAGTTTACTAAGTAATATTTAAAATTTGTTTTTATATAACTTGAGGAAATACAGAAGAGTTATGTATGTACTTTTATTAAAATTGGTAAAAAGTTTTAGCTTAAATCACTCTTAATATAATTTTCTGAAACCTCACAAAAGTTGAGAGCTCACAAGCTCAAAACGCAGAATGACAATAAGTGATATGTTCACAGATATTCACGTATCAATAGCAAATATAAAAAGTTTAAACTCATTTATCTGAACAAATATTACTAGTTTTTCTTCGTTTAAAATAGTAAGGCTTTCGATTCGAGCAATTAGGATACCGCCAAACTGAAAAAAAAATATTCCCGTTCCCCATAATTAAAAAAGGTTGTAACTGATTTATTATTTCGACAATAAATTGAATTCTATTTTGCAATACTTATGTTCAAATTCATAAAAAATATCAACTACATTTATAAAAGCATAAATGTTTGCTTAGAAATTCAACAGTTTTCTTTGTATTTTTAAGACCACCCGGGATTTTTAAATTTCCCGAAGCTTAAAAAAATATTGAAGTATCATCTATCATCAGATCTTTCCAAGTGGAATCATAACTCAAATGACCAATTAGAATTTTTGCAGTCATCTAAGATTCAAGTAATATGTTCTAGAGCCCAATAATGACACTGCAGCTCATGCTTTATTGATACTAAAGTCAAACCTTTGTTGCCATATAATCTCAACGCCATATTTGCTGCAATATACTTGTGAACATGTCTGTTGTTCGCCCCACGCTTATCGATGCTATTATTTGAAGTATTGTTGCTTGTCTAGCCATACTAACTGTTATATGTAGATGTAGCTGATATCGATTATTAAGTAAATGCGTTCGATCATTGCGCTGACAAGGTGGTAGCAATGCCTGTAACTGTACTGGATGTCCGAAAAATAGGACTACACTTTAAAATATTAACTACAAATAAACACTAACGGTCTTCATATTCCCTAAAGAAACCGAAAAAAAATTACATTGTTTTAATGCATGATTTCAGTTTGTGCACTAGTAGTGGGAAATAAAACACCGAGTCTATACGACATTCCTGGCCATGTTCTTTGAGGCATTGTACGATAATCATCCTGAACGGACGATGTAATTAAATTTTTCAGTTTATCAGTCTTACAAACTGGATATCGGTAAACAATGTTTTTCAATTTTCTTTACAAGAAGTAATCCCAAGGTGCTATGCTTAGAGATCTAAGTGCTCATGTTATTGTACTTCCTCTCTCCGTCCATCACCTGGAGAACTTTCACTCTCTTTTCAGTGTGGTCAAGCCTTATTTATGCGGTACATGTGTTGCAATCTTAAATGCGATAAAACCTAGCTTATGTTTGTTCTTGAGGTGCAGACATTTTGAAACGAGAATGTCACAAAATTTGGACATTGCACCATCTGATATTCATTTCATTAAACATAACTTTAATCCTTTCATTGTTGAAAGCAAAAGGTCGTAAGTAAATATCTTTATTTGTTTATTTTTAATTAACTTTTTAAAGTGTAGTCATACTTTTCGGACACCCTATATGCTATCCGAAAAAGATTTACTTAGTGGATCGAGAAATGTTGGATTCCCTAAAACCTTCCAGAATGAAATTCTCATGTGCGTTGTGCTCCATCTAACATTCCGAGTTCAGAGTCTTTTAATTTCCTCCGTACCACAATAATCACGCCAGCAAATGTTTTCAAATAAATAATTTATGTAAAAATAAAAGCCCTAAAAAGGCACAACTCGTTTATAACTTTCTTAGATGGTCCTACTGCTCTCTGGATACTTTCATATTGCTGCCTCTTGACTTTTGGCAATTCAATGTATGACAATATCTAATTAAATGACAACTATTACAATATATGAAACTCGAAAGTCTTACCGTTTTTTTCTTAAAACTACTCTTGAGAGTTCTGATGTACTTTTTGCTTAAAATCCTTAATTAAAAATATGTTTAAATGACTTGAGTAGTTTATCGACATTTTTTTAAAAAAATATGAAAAAAAGACTTTTTACTTATTTTGTATATGGTTAAATTACGCATCAATAGAATTACTCATTATACCTCTTCCAAGATGTACTCCTTTAAACTGGAATAACCTTGTTCCTTGTGGATCGTTCACGTAAACATCTGCTGTCTGAAATAACAACAATAAAATAAAGTCATTCAAATATTATTAATGATTGATATTCAGCGTCTAAATTATTGCTCAATGCATAGAAAAAAAAGTAAGCACATTCATCATTCTAAAGTGAAATAGTGATGGGGCTCGTATGCTGAATTCATGCTCATTTCATTGAATATTCATACACAGATAGCACCAATAAAACATTTAAAAAATACCATGCATGCAAATTTTAATTAAAGGATCGTAGAAAAGGAAAGAAAATGATAGATTAACAAAATGATTCATGCTTGTTTATACTTTCAACATACGTATAAATCATTTATTAATTAGTTTTCATTCAGTAAATCATGTACACACTTTATTAGAACTTTTTGTATGTTAAGCGGTGTTATACATGCGCTAATTCCTTCCAGAGACTAGAAGTATTTATATTCACATAAAACCTTTTAAGTTTCTGTAAGCCAGTTATCTATAGTAGAGATATTTGGACTTTTCTAACCGCAATTTTTAAATTTTTTGAAAATTAATTAATTTTTTTTTGCTACATGTCATTAAATAATTTATTTATCCCGACTGCTCACTCATATCTTCTGATAATTAATATTTCATCTGATTTTTACTTAATTTCAGATAAAATTTAACGGAGTTTATTGTTCCATTTCTTTCGTTTTCTTTGTTTCACTTAAACTGCTGTTAACAATACTTTTGTGTAGCTATTGACAATACAGCGTTTCCAAAAACTAGAGCGCGCCTCATGGGGTGGGTGATAATCTTTTGTGGAAGGCGGAGCATTTTCAAAGGCCGAAGATAAAAAAAAATATTTTAAACTTTTTAATTTACTGAAAGGAAGCAAAACAAAGTACATTTTGAAGTATAAAAAGTGTAGAATATACGTATCCTAATACTTAAAAGAATTTAATTTTCCAAGTAACGTGTACAAAATCTAATACTTAATTTGTATTATTTATAATTAAGGTCGTATTGTAGCTTTAGAGTCAAAGTACATTATTATTGCATTCAATACATTATCATTGAATGAGGGTGGAGTACAATGGAAGTTATGACTAAAAATTGGGTTACTAATACTGAAAGTTTGAGAAGCACAGCAATACTTACATCATTTGCTCTATTAGACGGTCTTAAATTTTGGTCAAACTTTAATACTCTAAAATTCACTGAAAAGTAAAAGATGCATCATACAATTAAATGATCAGCAAAAATACCGGGTGATCAAAAAGTCAGTATAAATTTGATAAATTAATAAAACACGGAATAATGTAGATAGAGAGGTAAAAATTGACACACATGCTTGGAATGACATGGGGTTTTATTAGAACAAAAAAAAAATTAAGTTCACAAAATGTCCGACAGATGAAGCTGGACAACAAAACGTCAGTGACTGCGCATGAAAATCGCGTAGAAAAGGAGCTGTCATGAGAGAGAGAGAATCAGTTGCACCAGCAGTCGCAGCATGTTGACGTTACCTGAAAAGGCACTGTTAGTGAAGCTGTATTATCTGAATGGGGAATGTGCTAGTGCAGCGTTACGTTCCTATCGCCATACGAAGGGGATTCGAAGGGGTTGACAAAGGCAGCTGTGGCGAGAATGATTTCGAAACTCAAAGCGACGGGTTGTTTAGACGATAGACCCCGTAGTGGCCGACCGAGCACACGGCGGAATGCTGCTAAGACGGTTAAGGATGAAATGGAGACTGTAGCGGGTTCGTCTATGCACGGGGAAGTCAGCGCCCGTGCAGTCGCACGTCGCACCGGCATTCCATACACTACTGTTTGGTTGGCACTTAGGCGTAACCTCCGATGCTACCCGTACAAAATCCATCGGCATCATGAATTGTTACCTGGCGATTCCGTGAATCGGAGGGCATTTGCGGTGTGGGCGTTTCAAAAGATGGCGGAAGATGACGATTGGTTGAGTAACTTGTTGTGGACCGACGAAGCTCATTTCACGCTCCGAGGGTCTGTCAACACCCACAACTGCAGAATTTGGGCTACTGAAAATCCTAGAACTGTCGTGGAAACTCCATTGCACGACGAGAAAGTCACGGTATGGGTTGGATTAACCACATCTACCGTTATCGGGCCTTTTTTCTTCGAGGAAATGCGTGATTCTTGTTTTGTAACTGCTACCGTGACGGGTGAGCGGTACGCCGATATGTTACAGAATCGCATCATCCCCAGCCTGGCTGATAAACACCTGCTGGAACGTACGATTTTTATGCAGGATGGCGCTCCACCCCATATTGCTAGACGCGTGAAAGATCTCTTGCGCAGGTCGTTTTGTGATGATTGTGTGCTCAGCCGCCACTTTCATCATGCTTGGCCTCCCAGGTCCCCAGATCTCAGTTCGTGCGATTATTGGCTTTGGGGTTACCTGAAGTCGCAAGTGTATCATGATCGACCGACATCTCTAGGGATGCTGAAAGACAACATCCGCCTCCAATGCCTCACCATAACTTCGGACATGCTTTACAGTGCTGTTCACAACATTATTCCTAGACTGCAGCTATTGTTGAGGAATGATGGTGAACATATTGAGCATTTCCTGTAAAGAACATCCTCTTTGCTTTGTCTTAATTTGTTATGCTAATTATTGCTTTTCTTATCAGATGAAGCGCCATCTGTCGGACATTTTGTGAACTTAATTTTTTTTTGTTCTAATAAAACTCCATGCCATTCCAAGCATGTGTGTCAATTTTTACCTCTCTATCTACATTATTCCGTGATTTATTAATTTTTCAAATTTATACTGACTTTTTGATCACCCGGTAAGTTAAACGGAATTTTTATATCTATTTAGCTTTGAATGTCATAAGAAGTTCAGAAACTTTTTTTACCAAACGCTCATAAATATTACGAAAAAAAATAATGTTCACTATCGCATATAAACAATTTGTAATGGATACTAAATCAAAGATCATAATAAGAATTATATTAGAATCCTATTAAAAACTAGTGAGTAGGAAAATTTTTAGGTATTTAATATTTTTTTTCGCTGAGTAAGCAATTTGAACGCATTTTTCCCATCAAAATTGTACTTAAAAATGTTTAGCTGTTATGTGTATAAATATGATAAAAGCATTTGAAAGGTTATATGAGTAAGTTTAAAACATATAAAACAGATAAAGAAGATTGAACTGTCTGGCGTTTTGATTGAGGAAGAAATAAAAGTGTCATCAATTATATAGAAAACAATTTCAGGACGCAGGTGAACTAAAACATAAGATTATCTTCATAAAATTCATAAACCTTAATTGTAGATGTATCTTTGTATCATGTGCAGAATTATGCTGCATTTTCGAAGTTCATATCATAATATACTTGTTCGCTCAAATGCAGCTGCTTAAATAAACGAGGATTCTTTTATTACTTCAGATGTGTCTATTGTTGGAAGATGAAACACATAAAGAAGAATGTTTTACGCGAGAAAGCTATGACCTAAAATGTTCAAGTGAAGTACAAGAATACAGTGAGACAGTGTTTCTTAAACTGTGAGGCGGGATAACCTTACCAGGGGGGCGCGAGCATATCGAAATAAAAGATTTAAAAAATAATTAATTTACTGTAATGAATTTTAAAAAATACTGTCAGACATAACAAAAAATGCACTTTTACTCTGATATAATTTATAGGCGTGCGAGATATTAAGTCATCAAAAATAAAAACTTCTTCAATACCTAATTAATTGTCTTTGATCGTATAAGCAAATAAAAAAACTTTGATTTGATTTGTTGTAATCCCATGATGAGAGATTTTTTTATTTCGCTTTCGTTTTAAACCTAACATACTACTCTTTCAGAGGAAAACGAATCCCAGAATCGAAAAAATTTAGGAACATTAAAAATTCATCACTGTCATTATTTTTGAAATACTGCACATTATAGCTGTAATCTGTTTGACCTTCTAAGTTATTGGTACAATTAGTTATGACCCCTATCTTATGTGTTTGTTTCTCATTTAGGGAAGTTGTAAGTAATATATTTATTTCTTTGTTGCGCTTTTTTCCATGCAAAAGAGTTTTATGATATTTGGAAAACCACGGAGAGCTCTTTGAAGGATTACGTGGCCAAGACTTATTTTTATCAGTATTCTCAAATATGTAAATCATAACGAAAGACGTTTTACACAACTTTTTTAGTAATAACATACATATTATGATAATGAATACACTTTTTACCCGGAAGTGGTCGCGCGGGACACACATAATACGAAATCGTTAATTCTGGCAAAACTGTTTATTTGTTACCAAAGAAAAATTGATAATTTCTTGAAAGTAGGTAAGTAAACTTTCTCTTAGTTAAATTATTCACTGGAATCACGATTTGTATCGTGTACAATAAAATAATTATATTAAAAAGAATTGGGGTGACTCAATAACCCCGCTCAACCGTATCGAGTGCGAGCCTGCTCCCGGGTTAAAACATGTTGAAGTCTTTTCACTTTAAATATTAAAAATAATACAATTATTCTTCATCGGAATTTTATATTATTGTTCATTATTTAACATCAATTATAAATGCTAATTCTGTGAGGCTTAAAATTACAATTCGCTTAAAACGAAATACAATTTCAGCAACCATTTAAAAAAAATCATTTTAAATTTTTGTAAACATTGTCGAGCACTTGGCTTTGCTCTCCTTACAATTCACCTATTATATCAATAATGTTTTATTTTCTTATAAATTAACTAGAGCAAAGAGCGGTCACTTCAGCCGGTATACTTTTAATGTATCAATGCTGCAAAGAGTATTTTATAGCTTATTAATTAATACTAAATAAAGAACAAGTTTAATAAGTATTAACGGTTTCCATGGGCTTGTCTTGCAAAGCTAAGTTTTGATAAGGAATGCTTATGATTAGAAATTGACCCTCTGAGTTCTTTTTCTATATTTAGCAGATACCTATATTGTGTCTTCTAAGCAGCCACCGCATTTTGCAATATGTTCAATTTAAAAGTTAGAGAAAGGAAAAATAACATAATAATTAGCCTATTATTTTATTTATTTATTGCTTAAAAGTAGGATGCAAAATTTAATACTTATGTTACTAATTTGTATGGTTTATAATTAAGATCGCGTATTGTAGCTTTAGCGTCAAAGTGCATTATTATTGAATTCAGTACATTATTAGTGTATAAGGGGGGACGAGATAAAAATTGGGATCGAAAAGGGGGGGCCAGAAAAGAAAGTTTGAGAAGCACTGCAGTAACATAAAGGCTTTTTGAAAAACGTACTTTCTGGTTGATAATAATTGATTAATCGTAAAAAATCTAGAAAAATTAATAAATTATTCAGCGTAATAAATAATTTGATTTATTATATATTTTTTTTTCAAAGCGTTTTCTTTATTTTCTAAAAAAATATCCGTTAATTTTTTTGTTGACTGTCCTCAATTTTTATGCTCATTATGGTACTTATAATCTCAAAGCATTTTCTTTAATTAATTGATTAATCAGATTGAAATATCTTGACTTTTCTGTTTTTAGTGTTGTTATCATTATATTTCATCCATAAAAATAAGCATTTGGAACTATTTTCAATTGACTTAAAAGCAAATAATGAACAGTTAATGAATGATAAACGCAAATACATTATTTTGAATCCGTACCTATTATAGAATACAAAAATTTAGGCTTTACCTTCAAAAAAATACTTCTATGAGAATTAATTATTAGTAGTATTTTGTAATTTCTAATGCTTATATATATATATATATATATATATATATAAATTTGTCAAAAAAATATGTTATATAATTCCAGTGGTTTTTCGCTTTCTGAAGAGCTTATTAGTGAGTGGTAGTCTTATGCAGTATAGTAAGATTTAGCGGAAACAAAAATTAATTAAATGACATTAAAATGCTCACACAGAAAGTGACTTTCGATACAGTGCAACTTAGCTCAGAAGACCATTTTTATCATGCATTTCTATTCAAAACCAAAAATTAAAAATTAATAATTCAAAAAAAAATTAAACATAAGATTACATTGCAGAAATAGTACGCACGTCATTGGATATAAAAACATAATTAAGGGTTATATTGCAATGTTTTTAATAAAATATTTCTTCTGTTATTATGTTATTAGTATTTTCGGAATAATACAAAATAATACAAACCAAATAGACAATTTTGATTGGAAAAATGGAACAAAAAATGTTCTTATATAATGTGTGAAATAAAAAAAAAATATTAATGAAAATTATTTTAAAATTTGTTCACAATTTTCTTTAAAAAAAGCAATCTTTATTTTATTTACTTGCGTTTTACTTTCGTTAATTGCTTTAGTACAAAATTTTAATAAGTAATTATTACTTTTGATATCATTATTCTTGAAATCGAGTCAAATGAATATTTCAACCTTCATTATCCCAAAAAATCTTATTCAATTAAAAAAGAAAATTTAAAATCTTTAATGGTAAATCTCATTACATTTATAACTACCTTTAAATGAATCTTTTAAGTTTTTGGAAGACATACAATTTGTGTTAGTCTAACATGCATACGTTAGAAACAATATAATGTAAAGTCACCCCAATATTACTTATGCATGAATAACCGTTTCAATTTATTCTTAAGAATTTTCAAATATAATGTAGCATGAAAAAGTAATAAAAAAAGGCTTACCATCTTGCCCTGGTTTATATAAAGGTTTGTCAGTTTGAATGAGAATTACATTTCCGTTTGAATTGGAAAATAGAACCCTGTCGCTTCCACTAATAGGTTTTCCACATATTGTTCCGTTAATTTGTAACCTTCCATCGTAAGCGTTATCATCCCCAAAAGAATTTATAAAGAATGCCAAAAACGAGTCTTTCTTGCCTAAAAAATTTTAAATTAATGTTAGAAATAGAATTCTTGTATTTTGAGTATACATTTTTAAATGGTAAAACTTAATTCTTTTTATGTTAACTTAGTATATATCACTATTCAAATGACCATTTGAAGACATTTTCGCATTAAAGTGTGGGAAATGCAATAATAGAACAAAAATAACTAGAAAGGCTTTTTTCCCTTTAAATAAAAGTATATCAATATAAATGCTGATTAAAAATTGCTTACCACCACATTAATATGAGCATAAATTGTATTATAAAACCCAAAAAGTTACATTTACAAAATTGAATGCATAGTTAATAAGTAATTCATGGTAGAAAAAATTGAGAAAGGAGAGGAAATGTTACATACTAATTCTAATGTTACATACTAATACTATAATGTTACAAAATATAATATCACATACTTATGTTTGTGCATTATTTACTATGATATATCGATGTTAAAAGAGATCTCGGAGGTGTTAATTTTATCTCGATAGCTGAAAATATAAACAATTTTTGACTATATATAATTTTTTGAAGTTGAAATATAAATAATTTGATTTTTATATACATTATATATATAAAATAATAAGGTTTCAAAAACATGCAAAAAGTTTGAAGCATAATCATAACTTAAATAAATTATAAGCATATGAAATAAAGAAACATTTGTATATTAAATATTAAGTAAATTTTACGTTGTGCTTGATACTTTTTAAAATAGTTGCTTTTGATGCATAAAATAGTATAAAATTTTTAATTAATGAATTATAGAATTATAATTATAATCATACTTTTAAAACTCTACATAATTTTAGCATTATATATCTTTTTTATTTAAAAACATTTGAAGAATATTGAAATTTTTAAAAAAAATTTAAAGTGTTAATTTTATTTTTTAATAAATTTTGAAATTCTAATTTTATTTTTTTTAAAAAATATTATTTTTTATTCTATTTATTTAAAAATTCTTATGTAATAAGGAAGTATTTAACTTTTTTGTAAATCAATTTATTGCTAATAATTCGAGCTACTATTTTAGAACATATACAAAAACGTAAAACTTAATATTACTTTCAAAAGTGTTTCTCATTTTCAAGTGCTCATATTTCTTAAAATTCAAACTAAGTTTTATTCATTTTGCAATTTTTTGAAAACTTATTCCTTTACAAATAACAATTAAAAGTATCGAATTATTTAATTTTAATCTCAAAGAATTGTATCTAATCTGATTGTTGTTTATATTTTCAGCTCTCGAGACAAAATTTACGCCCCCTGGAACCCCTTGACATTCGGTTTAACGATGTTCGACTTTTTATTAGAAACTAGCGATTAATAATGTCGGCGGTTTTACGAATATTGACTGTTTTAGGAGACACATATGAGAGTTTTAACGACATATTTAAATATTTTTGTGTCGGTATAAAAATGATAAATGTGTCAAAGTCATGTCTTCAACCACAAATACAAAGAATTTTGCAACAATAGGCATATTTGCATTAATAGCTTGATAGTACAAATAATGTTCTTAAAAACATATAACTGCTTCGCTGGTAAAAGTTTAATTTAATGGATTTCTCAGCTTTTATGGTTCCGTCTAAATTCATTACTTTCTGCACATTTATAGATCTTTCTACAAAATATGGAATACATATGTATTAAAAACAACATAACTATACAATTAAATGTAAGAGTATCACTTATAATTAACTTATGTGCTTTATTATGACATAATATACTTTTCCCACTAACTTTTATAATCTTAAGTAAAATAAAATGAGAAGAGGGTAAAAGCGAAAGAGAGAGTGGGATCTTGATGAAAGGGATTTTCGAAAAGAGAGGTCTACTTCTGATTTTAAATAAAATCTTCATTCTTGATAAAAGAGTCACTTTAACTTGTCCTTTTTCTATTTTAGTTCCAGGTAACATGAATTAACTGAAGATTTTTTAAGCACAAGACTCATGCATAGTGCAGTTTTCTTATAAATGCACTGAATTTCTAAGCCATGAGCAATCGAATTTCGAAGTTCTGTAGTTAAGATTGTAATTTGATAATTATTCAACAATTTGAAGTTCGTGTATCTCCACTATTTTAAAGGAAAATGAAAATGGTTCGGTATTCAAAATTTTTCAATGTGTAATTCAAGGAAATATTAAATTTTTGGTTTGATTGAAATGACAGAAATTGACCTTGACAACTAAAATGTGAAGCAACTGTGTCTTGTGTATTATACTCCCCCATTAAGATAAGGGGTGTACTTTTTTTTAAGATGGCTGTATTATATTATAGGACTCTACACGTACGTACAAACATAAATTAACTTTACAACGAAAATATTAAAAATGAAGCTTTTAGATTGAATTGCACTACCAACGAATTTCTTACCTTCTTCAAGCTGATAATCTGCTTCTTGTAAAAGGGTTTCATTTCCATTATAATTTTCCGTGTGAAACAATTTAACTTTCAAAACACTATCCTCGAGGCATCCAAAACGACGTAACTGTAATTCATTAGTCGCTCCAATTCTTAGAGTTCTCGGTGACATGAATATATAGTGGCTATATATATAAACAAATTTTAATTTGAAGAGGTTTTTTAGCATATTTTAAATTTAAAAAATAATATTGCTTTGAATATATATATATATATATATATATTATTTAATTTGAATAATTTGATTACAATATTTATTAATAAAGAGATTAATTTAATTCTCTCACACACAAGAATATTATAATACATAAAAATTAAATATTATAAATAAGTATGTTTAATTATTTTTTACTGCTTCAGATTAAAAGCATATTGAAATGATTAAAAGGAAACAGATTATTAGAAAAATATCAATTGACTTATTAGAATAATTATCTATCTATAAAAGAGTGAAATAAAATTAGTGGGTACATTATTTTTAGTTTTCATAAACTTTGCAAGAATTATGAATATATTTTTTTAGGGTGAGCAATTTTAAATAAAAAATAATAGTACTGCTTTTTCATTTAGATTGAATCCCCCTTTTTTAAATTAGCACTCAGTTAGTCAAGAGATATACAATTCATTCGAAAAACAGCAAAAATTCTAGTATGAAGACAAAACACACTTTTATTTACTAATTTATTTATTTTACTTATTTCAAATGAACTGCTTTTCGGCATCTAATCCTTTTCAGGCGCGACAACTCCCTAAGTGTGAAAGCTATTTCGTTGGAGGCACAATTTAGAGGCGGCTTCCACTACAAATTCTGGGGCTTGAATTTATTCAATTCAAGCTATCGCCAGAAGATATTTATTGCAGTGACTTAATTTTTTCCAGAGTACCAGAGACAAATTGGTACTCAATGTATCTTTTACTTTCCACATAATCATATATAGGCGCTGGAATCGAACCCGGAACCTTCAGCTAAGGAACCACCGCTATCTTTAAGCCAACGAGCTGACACATACCAAAATACCAAATATATATATAAGCAATATAAAAATAAAATCAAGTAAATTGCTACTTAGATCAACAAAGAAAATTTTTTATTTTAGCTACTTTTTATTAAAGAGTTACAATTAATATAAATATTTATATACATATTATAAAAGAATCACAACTTTAAGTGGTAAGTAATTTTTATTAGTTACCAGTAAAGTATCGTATTGTCATCCAAGACAATCGTGCATATAAAATTTCAGTTCAACTGAATGCTTTAAAACGTGAGAAAAAAACTTTTTCAAGTTTTGACACGAGTCACCGAAAAGGAGGCCAATCTGGCTGTATTTGTAATTCTTTAAATAATTAGTTTTTATTAATTAATTTTTATTAAACTTAACTTCTTGTGGCACGACAGGGAAAACTTTTCGTTAGGCGTTACCAGTTACAGTTACGCGATGAACGTAAGGTAGAAATGTATGAAATTCCGAATTTCCCAACGTTTTTTAAATACAGTTTGAAATAATTATGATGATAATAAATTTGTTAATTATTTATAATATTACTTTAAAATAAATCTTAATTATACAATTCAATACATATAAACGGCAACAACTTCAACTATTCTAAGATTGTAGATGGTTACATTTGACGATCTACCTAAAGTATCTCAAAGTATACTGCGTATAATTTATAATCGATGGTTTCACAGGCGAGTTCATATGGTGTGAATATATTCTCTGTCTAGCCCTTCAAAAATATCAAATCTCAAGATTAGGTAGTCCATTAAAATGCTCACAACCGAAAGCATATCAAAAAAGTGTTGTATTTCTCAATGTGTGGTTGTACTGTCAGAAAACACATTTCAAAAATCTTGTGACGGAGTACGATATCACAAGATCTTACAACGTAATTATAGCGCAAACAATTCAAAAACTCTACTAGTACCCAGAGGCATATTTTCTTTACATTTAAAATTATTGACATTATAATGAGCTATTATTAAATGTTATATGTTTGTTTAACAAGTTATTATCCTTCCAGTGATAATCTCTTAGCATATTTTTTACGCTGCAGACTTTAAAAGTAAATGAAAAGTGCAAAGTACTTCAAACATCAAAATTCTTTCCTTGAATGCAGCTGCATTAAGCTTAGTTGGAGGCATCGTACGTTAAGCCTAACAGATTCTTTGGACAATCTTCGCCATGAGCACCAAATACAATCTCGCCAAAATTAACTCATCATCAGTACCAGGTATTAAAAAGATATCATTATAGACTTCCGTGTGGTGAACTGAGTAGAATAGTCCCAAAATAAACTCATGTGTGTCGTACAGGCAACTAAAATAAGCATAAGTCCAACCTCTCAAGGCTCTGGCTACCCTCAGTTGTGATAACTGTACCTCTGCACTTTGTCATACACAACAACAATACATATAAGCCAAAGAAGTTAACTTCTACCGCGTGTACACACTGATACACACACATTTTAATTATAATTAAATTATTGTATTGCATTCCAAAATAAAATCATGTATATAAAATTTCAGCTCAATTGAGCGCTTTGAAATGTACTTTATTAACGATTGAAAATTCCATCAAGATAAATAAATAAATAAATATGTAGAGAGTGTGAGCTAATAGTAGGAATTTTAAAATTATTTTAATGAAATAGATATTATTTTGATGTATAATACATTTTAATTATTTTAAATTCTTGTTTATATATCAAAAGGTTTGATAAAATATTTGAAATACAGCTAGTTTTTGAAGGAAAACTAAATATCAATGTCACCATTTAGAGAAAAACAGAAATGATCTTTCCTTTTTTAAGTAGTTTTCTACCAAGTATCAAACTAAAGGTAAATCAGGTAATAAAGTGTATGAATCGAAAACTTTGTAGGCATTTTATTACGTCGCGTGATTGTAAAGTAAGGTAAACTTCTAAGTTAATATACAATCATTTTTTCCCTACACTGGTTTTTATAGAATGAAAATGAAGGTTGATAATATGACTTAAATAAATGATCATGAGTGATTTGAATAAATTTTCATGCAGAAATTATGCCCGCCCTTGTCTTTTAAAGAACAGAACGTGTAAGTTGAAACAGTGAATAACCATCTTTTTAGAATCTTGTGAAATAGTTAATGTTTGTTGATCTTCTATATTTCGTACTCTAAAACTGCCAGCCTTGAATATGTCATTGTTCAAATTCGTTAATGGGCAGTCAGAGGAATATAAATGGAATTGTCACATGTTGATGCTGCTTAACATTTTAATTTTTCTCGTCACGTAGTTCAATAATTATTAAATAAAAAATCCAAGGATTCAGTATCAGGAAGACCTGTTTCAAGACACACACGGGTAACAGCCCCGGTGTAAGGTCATTTTTTAACTCTCTAGATCCAAAGTTTAGTGACGCTGACTGCTGTGCCGTTGAGCCTGGGTTCGAATCCCAGAGAAGACATGGATGTTTGTAAATATATAGTGCCTTCGTGGCATGGGGATGCTTTAAATAGGCGTCGAGCCGCAAGTCCTTTCATGAGGCTGGTGGAAGGGGAAGAGAGGTGGAATACTTCCAGTGTGTTCTCCCTCAAAATTGGGATGAAACCGAGCTAAGACGTTCTGTCACCTGTTTGGTGATCATAGCTAAGGCTGACGACAGGAGTCACTTAGCCCTTTCTATGATGAATTTCGTAGGCCTTGATCTGGCATTTGTCGATCAGGTGGAATTAGTAACAACAGCATATCCAAAGACAAAGAAATACTACTGTGTTCAAGCACGATCTTTGCGCTTCAACAGGGACTATAATGTATGCACAATCAAAAATTTTATTCAATATTTATATGTACTCTTCTTCATCAACGTGACCGTAGCTGTTACTTGTAATACATGTTAACTAGAGAAGAAAAATGAGCTGCATTTCATTATGTTTATTTGATTTGTGTGTGTGAGTGTGTTCTACTTTTTAAATAATACTTTTGAAAAGAAAAGTAACTAACATACACCAGCATAATATGATACATACTTGTCTTTCTCTTGTTGAGTTGCACTTGCCAAAAATAATATGTGAGAAATAATTATTAATTTGAAAGTATTTTTTAATTCCATTTTCGCCTTTGGTTCTGAAACATAAGAATTTTTTTTAAAAAAAATATTCATTTACATGAAATTTTAAATACATATATAAGTGAGAATGAAAGCCACTTTGAAAAATGTGAAAATTTAATGAACACTAAATATACTATGAAAATAGAAATGTTCAGGTTCCTACATAAAAAGAAATTATAAAGATTAAATATAAGTCTTCAAAAAAGTTAATTTGTTTCTTTAATGGCTAAATAGAGAGCCGTTAAATATATGCTTTCAAATTAAACAATAACAATTTTATGAAATGAAGCTAACTAAATATGTTTTTGATACGTTGTACACCTACAAGATGCTGAATACATCACTTGCTGCTGATGAGTTTAATATAGTTATCTGCTACCTTTTTTAAGTGAAATCATTTTAAGAACTTGCGGTACTTAAAAACAAATAAAAATGATGTACAAAACAATTTAAAGATCAATGAAACTTAATTCTGGTATGTATTTTCATGAATTTTAATTTTTTAGTTTATTAAAATAATAACAAAAATTATCAAACATTAAGCAATATGTTTCAGAAACAGTATTACTGTATTTAAAAACGTCGAACATTTTAGTAAAAAACAAATATTCCACTCTTTATAAATAAACACCATAATTACAATAAAAAGTAATGCATTTATGTAGTTTTAGTGACATTTGTGATTTTGTCATCATTCACTCTCTTAATTATAAAGCGAAAAATTAGAACTGTTTTAAAAACGGTCAAATAATTGATGCTGTGCACAGTTTAAACTAATAAATCCAATAAAGCTTTACTTCATGTATTTAATTTTCCGTATGTATTGTATTTCGCGTTAAATTAATAATATAAAATAAGTTTGTTCACTAAATCTATTTTTTTAAAAAAATAATATATTTAAGCAGATGAAAGTGCATTCCTAAAAGAAATGAAGTTAATAAAATAATGAAAATAAAAATTTTGATTTTAAAATATCAAACCAAATGATAATTCTAGATAATCTATTTTATAAAAAGTATAACGTTAACTGTAAAACATATACTTACTTTATTTACCAACATTAAGAATTCTGTCCAGTTATTCTGCCCGTAGAGTGATTTCAAGCGGATTTTCTAGTCAAAAGCAGCTGTTGATCATGTGCATCATATAAATACTTATGAACCACGTGGTTTCACCACAGGGACATCAAATCGCGCAAAATAAGACGTTGCGATAGCTGACTAAAAGCCAATAACATATTTCAATTTATTGCGGAATTTTCGAAGATTTATAGACTTATATAAAACCTACAGCATAGCTAACATTATAAGTTTATTGCTATTGATTACATATAAATAAAATTATTTACCTATGCAAGCCGATGAGAAACTCACTTAAAATCAATTTGAAATTGAGATTAAGTTACTTTATAGCTAAAAAATAAATAGCAATACTCCGTATTTGGAGCTTAAGAGCTTTAGGCTCTATACATGTTTCTGTTGATTGTATCAATACTTTTAATGACTTGTCACATTTTATAAGTGTTTCTGTAAAAGATAAAACATGTGTAATTTAGATGCACACATAATTTTTTATAACATATAAAAGTTGCATGATGCCATACACTTAGTAGTTAAATTTATTTAATGTTCGTCATCACTTTCCGATACTTGACTAAGAGTGAAAGAATCGCCACTTGGTTGAAATCATTTCTGCTTCGTGTAGAAGCCGTAGTTAAAAAGTTACAGTTAAGAAATATTTCTAATGAGAATGAAAATTTTTTTCCCAAATTCTCTCTCTCTGCGTACATCAAACGCTTTGAAATAGTAAGAAATATTATGGTTATTGAACGAAAAAGAGCAAAAAATTTATAGAGAGTGAGAGAATTTTGAGAACAAGAAATAGACTGAATGCAATTTTGATTTTCTACGAGTTGAAATACATTTTTCATTACAATGCTAATTACTGAAGGGATTATTTTTAAACTTTGTGCATAAGTTTTATTTGTAAACTCTATATTAAAGTGTATCACATACACTGCTGTTTGTGAAAAATGCAATACCATGAAGGAATCATCAGAATAAAATGAACTTTGCAGTAAACATCAATTATAGCATGTTACGTAATATAGTAAAGTTTAAGAGCCCCCGCGCATGCGTGGTGTTCACGGCGCCCTATGAACTGAAGCTGAAAGGGTATAAGTAGAGAGCTGTAGAGGGACGTTGAAAATAGTTAATGATTATTTGTTAGTGGCGAATATTTAGTGAGACCAAACTATGCATCCAAGACTAAATAAGAAGAAATTCCAACAATTTATGGAGTTTGAACGGGGGAGGATTGCCAGCCTTCGAATAGGAAGATTTTCCTATCACGCAATAGGATCTCGTGTGCAGCCTAGCAGTTACACGGTGATTCGAGTATGGAAGCAGTGGACCGACGAGCACCGTATAACTCGAAACACTGGCAGTGCAAGACGACGGAAGGTGACGTCAACGCGTGATGATCGACACCTGCACCGCATGGCGGTCCTTCAGGTAGTTGGAAGCATGTTGGTCTATTGCCAGGGACAGTAGCTACCACCGTATCAATTGTATCAATGATACGTGGCCTCCAAGGTACAGGGGCCCAGCACGTGTAACTACAGTTTCACTAACAAGGCTCTCATACCTAAAAAGGGCCCCGAAGGAATTTTGATACAGTGCCCCTTTAGAGCTAGCTACACTAGTGTCTACTACTGCAGGTGTTCTAATGTCGGATTCGTCAATTCGTCGACATCTGCTGCCCCAATTGCGTGCAAGGGTTCCTTTATACAGGATCTTCCTGTCGGCAAACCATCGACGGCTGCGTCTGCAAAGGGCTCTTGAGCATAGAGCCTGGAAAGCTGATTGGCACCATTTTGTCTTTTCAGATGACTCACGCTTCAATTTGTGGGATCACGATGGTTACATTCATGTTCGGCGCTATGCCAGTGAACGCTGTCTTCCAGAGTGAACTATCGAACTACATAGTGGCCTAACACCTGCAGTTATGGTTTGGGGTGCGATTTCGTATCATGGACGATCCAATTTGCTACGAATTGAAGGTTAACTCAATTGCAGCAAGTACATCTGAAAAGTGCTACAGTCCAAAGTCATTCCTTTCCTTCAAAGCATCCCTGGAGCTATCTTTCGACAGGATAATGCACGCCCACGTGTTGCAAAGACTGTTTGAGATTTCTGTTCAACCCAACACATGCAACTTCTTCCTCGACCTGCTTATTCGCTGGATATGTCACCTATTGAGCATGTGTGGGATTTGTTTGGTCGGCGTCTCACTTGTGATCCGCGTACTGTAGCTTCAAAAGACGATTTTTTGCTGCCCATATAAGTAATATGGAATTCTCTTCCACAAGAAGGCATTAAAAATCTGTTTGACTCCATGCCACGTCGTATAGCAAAACTTATTGCAGCGCGTGTGTTTGCTACACCAAATACTGATTTCGGACACTTAATATTGTTTTTTCCTTTGAAAATTTCGTCATTTATTTGTACTTATACAATCTCCCCTCTTTCTCTTTTTAGTGTCTTAAAAATATATTTGGAGGAGGAAATGTAAAAAAAAAAAAAAAAAAAAATCATCTTTTCAGTGCTTTTTTCAAAAAAAAATATCTAACGACAACAGGAAGTGTTGGCGCCAATCTTGTCTGTGTTTGTTAAGTGTTTTTTTTTTTTTTATGTATTTGCATTGTAATTTGTAATTGTTAAGCGTTTTTTCTGTATTCCCCCAATTCTCAAGAATTTTGGGGAAGGGACATTTTTGTACATGTTTTTCGTTTAATTTGATAATAAAATACTTCTCGGAGGGTCGGATGCAGCTCTAAACCCTTTGGGTGAGCTCGATTCTCTGGAGTAAGTAAGTAAGTAAGTCGTATAATTCTGATGATTCCTTCATGGTGTTGTATTTTTTACAAACAACAGTTTAAGTGGATTCTTCTTTATTAATATACTTGTTTATGCTGTTCCCATGGCTTATCAGAATAAGTCCTTTGTTTTCGGAACTATTTATATAATTTAATCTTATTAAACGAAAAATCATATAATTCACTTGCTTTTGGTATGACTCTGAATTAGGTCCGTAATCCTTCTAAAACTAGGAACCAATATATATAGTCAACATAAAAATCATTCTATAATAGTCACCTTCTGTGAGCTTGTTACGTTATTATTAAATAAATTTCACTGTGAAGGAACAGGATGCATATAATTATCAAAGTTAAATCATTTCATTTCATATTCTGCCGAATTCTAAGCAAATATTTTTATGTTGCCAGATATATCAAATGTATCGTCACGCGGCAATTATACGCAGACGATTTCATAAATGTATTAAATGTTAAAGTCAATAAAAATAGCTGTGGATATATACTTATCAAGCTGACTGACACAATTTGCAAATGGAAACGCCGTGCAATCGCAACACATGATGTCGGCTAATTTCCATAAAATTCTTCTCTAGCTTTGACAGTGCACATCATGCCATTAGACTCTCACAATCCTACTTTACGCATTTAAGGTACACATTTATAGTAGTAACATTAGTAAAAGAATTTCCTAGAAAATTTTTAAATATTATATGTTAGAGATCACTTTAAAAGCAATATGAAAATATAAGTTATACATAGTATAAATGTAACGATATGCAGTTACATTTAGTTGCGAACGCGTTTGTGTAAATGATGAATTGGATTCAGAAAAGAGTTCAGGTATTACTTATGTTAAGTAGCAGAGGGGAATGAATAATTTCTTAATACATTAAGAAAAACGAAAAATTCTGAAATATATACGAACTTACATATTTAAATGTAATTTTATAATTCATTTAGCTCCTTGTATACTGTAAGCTTTAAAGGATTGAAGGCACAAACATGATATCATTGATATATTGCCATTGTATTATATACTTTTTCAAAATTTAATAAAATAAATACATATTTCTAAAAAAATATAAGGAATTAAAATTTTTGTAATAAACTTTAAACGTTATTAATGTGTTTGATTTTTTCCCTAGTCCGTTCAAAAAGTTCTTTTTTAATGCAAAATGTGTAAAATGCTCAAGGTAGTTATTAATATCAAAAATGTTACATTATATACAATGTAAAAAAATATATATAGAGTGCAAACAAATATTATGGCCACTTTTTTAAATTGTTATGTTTTTTTAAATTTTGTATGCTTGTAGAAATTTTTATGTTACACAAAATGCTAAGCATTTTATTAATTCTGAATTCAATACAAAAAAAAATTCAAATATTTGAAACATAAAAAAAGTTATGCTGCAATAACTGTCGATATACATTAGATACTGAGGCGGGCAGTGAGTTATCAGAGTTTAGTGAGGTTGCCTTTATTCTTTATTACAGCTTCACATCGATGTTTCATTGAGATGAAAATAGTTTTAAGCTCTTCTTTCGTTATTAAATGAAGCCAAGAAACAATTATATCCGCAATTAGTTCCTTTTTATTTCGTGGGTACCTCATTCGGACAAGAGTTTTCAAACGGTACCACAAGTTTTCTAAAGGATCGAGTTCAGGACTGTTTCCTGGGCAGAACAATAACTCAATGATCTTAGAACGGTACCAGCCTTTCAATTAATGTACTTAGTTTTAAGGAGCAGAATTTTTCTGAAAAATAAATGAAGCATTGTTGGTAATTAGATCCCTAAGGGAAGGCAGAAGTTTGGGTTCTAGAATGGTGTTAATGTATTTTATGACATTCAGTGTTTCATAGATGATATGAAGGTGACCGATACCATCTGCTGATGTACATGACTAAGTGATAAAATTACGTGAGTACCTCAAGGTTGCCTGGATGAAGTCAGGATGTAGCATTTCTGCTCAGCACGTCTTACTTATTTTAGGTTATCACTATCGCATAACGATATTTTAAATCCATCCCTCTATATAATTTGTGACCAACAATCATATATCCAATTAATGTGTTCCACTGCCCACTGTAAGCCCTTTTAACGCTGATATAAATTGAGAATTCTACCTTTTAGGCTCACATCTGCTAATCTACTCCTGATTGTTTTTGAACTGAGAGAAACACCAGCATCATTCAAATCACTTCTGATTGATGTCCATGAACTACTTTTATCTCTAAAACTTATATAGTGCACTCATGGATAAAAAAATTAGTGCACAAAGGATTCGTCAAAATGAAACAAAACTTTACGCTCGTAATGACTTTTTTTTTAAAGTAAATGATTAGAAAATAAAAGAAAAATTATCATTTATTTCAGAGAAAAGGTAAAAGAATGGAGGATTTAATACCCTTTTGAACACCTTCTAGCGAGAATACAGGATGCGATACGATCAGGCATTGAAGCATAGAAATTCTGTATGATGTCTTGAGACATTGCGTTCCATATTTGCTTTAACATTGCCTCTTGTTCGTTCAAACTCGTGGGATACCCAAATCGCCATCCCAAATGATTCCAGATAATGGAGAAATATCTGGAGATCGGGCAGGCCAAAGAAGAGGTAGTAACAGTACGGAGACATTCTTGTGACACCCCTTACGTGTAAGACTGAGCATTGTCTTTTTAAAAAATTGTTTGTATGAGAGGCAACACATGAAGTTGCAGGATGTCATGGACATACCCCGGGGCTGTCATGGTGCCACGGATCAATACTAGGGGTGACCGTGTATTGTAGGCAATGACATCCCATACCATCATACCAGCTGTGAGAGCCTTGTGTCGCTGTAAAGCAAAGGCAAGATTGAGGCTTTCACCACAGGGTCTCCACATTCGAACACGATTGTTATCACTACTGATATTGAATCTGGATTTGTCTCTAAAGACGACCCAGGTCCATTCTGCTGCAGTCCAGTTTCTTCGTGCACGACACCACTCCAAACGGAGGCGTCAAGGGCAGCATACGTAATGGGCACCACGATTCCAAATGTCCTTTAGCCAGGTACCATCGTATGGTTCGAGAAGACACAGGGCCCCTAATGAAGATGATACTTGTGCCTGGATGGCGGCCGATGAAGCAGTTGGCTGTACGCGTGAATTGCTTACGATGTAGAGGTCTTCTCGACGACTGGTTTGTCGAGGGCATCCTGAGCCTGGTCTTCGTGTAAATGACATCTCTCAGATGATCAACATCTGGTCCCAACATCTCCTCACAAAACATTCAGAACGGCCTAATTGAGGAGCTACTCTCCTACCTGACCATAAAGCTTCCATCATGCGGATGATTCTCCCCCTCTCAAACTGCGACAGTTTCTCATATTGTATTCGAAAACGGCGTAATGGTATGTCCACCTCAGTTCTTCCTTTATAAACGATTCAGCACACTCAAACAAGCTTTGGTTTTCTGTTTTATACTCCACGGAGAACGACGTTAAACGCTCTCTGCCGGCTATACGTAACGTGTAATCACGCTGCATTTCTAATCATTTGCCTATCTCTCCGACATGTACTTTCATGCCAAGTTTCGTTACGATCTCGCAATTATTACTTGGTGAGCTAAATCTTTTGTCCATGAATGTACATTTTCTTCAGCTTAAAATAATATGTGATCTTGAAAATTTAATCAATTAATCATGTTAACTAGACAATTGCATTGTCCTAATTTCATTTTTCTCCAATAATGCTTTCTTCGTGTTGGAATTTTTTTCCGTCAGTGTATTTTGCACATTAGCCGCAGGTACACTGATGCCAAAATTAAGAAAATTTTCCAATTTTTTCATTTATAACTAGAACAACCGGATAGATTTTAATGAAATTTGGTTTCTACATAAGGTTGATAATATAAAAAAATAACCGTTCAACAGTTAAAATACACACGTATTATCGTGCATAACACTCATTGGAATTGGATGGTATTAAACAGTATTCGAGGAACAGTATCAAACACATGAGTTAATATCGGATGTGGTCACTTCTTACAGAAATACAGACGTCGTACAGTGCTTTTATACTAGAGGTAAGAAAAATTATGTGTTCTTGTCTTACTCGTTCTGAGCGCTATTTCGGAGTAAGATTATCGGAGGGGGTTTGCAAGTTGCAACTGATCTCCTCACAGCTGCCCATGCATGCTCTATAGGTGAGAGGCCTGGAGATTTGGCTAATCAATTCATCCGATAAATACCTTTACTCTCCGGAAATTTGTCGATCAGATGAGAAATATGTAACCTCGTATTGTCATCCATTAAAATAAATTCAGGGTCAATTACAACCCTGAAAAAGAAAACATAGCGTTCAAAGACCTCGGCTCTATACCTCACAGTATGACTTTCAAGGACATGGAGGTGTATGAGGCCCTCCATCATGATACCTTCCCAGACATTAAGCCTCTGCTGACGTAAGGGCAACTTCTTGGGCATTAGAAGATAGGTAGCTGGTCCCTGGTTCCCTCCATTTGAAAACATGGATAAAACCACTGATTAGGCTGAACAAGGAGTGAATATTAACGTTGCACTATCCAACTATTCGAAGGCTTTTAGCTAAAAACCCCTCGTAATTTTAAACCCATCGTCAGGTGACGAGTAGGACACCTGAGCTGGTACCCCTTCTCCAAAGTTCCAATAAATGTCATAAATATTATCCATTTATACGCTTTTGCAAAATTACGGTTCTGAACGTAGTCGGATACCTTAAACGGATTCTCCTGCTTACAGAACTGAGTAAAATCCAAACAACAGAACTCATTTGACCGTCGTGGCGTTTGGAGACGACCTCACCAGTCTTTGTCTCACGACAATTCTGGTATCCAGAAACAATTTCCGTGAGTTGAACACGACGCTGGGCGATAAATTTACATTTTTAAAAACTGGATTTGAGTCTGGCCTGCTTCCAGACTAACCATAATATGACACCTCATTTCATCTTTTAAACATTTGTGTTACTCATTTTTACTGTTTGGAATTTAATTTGATAAATTGCTGCAAAAAAAATAATAAATAAATTGGCAAGGTGTGCTAGCGAAGGAAATGTGGATTCCGACTCACGTGTTTATCTATCGTGTTCCCCGACTGTTTAACACACAATTCCTAGTAGAAAATTTGCACTTTTGTTTCGAAGAAGTATTTTTTTATTCCGCTCTATTCTATTCATAAAATTTGAAAAAAATATATAAATTCTCTTAACCTTCGACACCAGTGTAACTCTTTTACAAAATGAACATACATTATATGCTTAGTTTCTGTGATACTTTTCACCGCCTATTTCTTATATACTTTTTGAATTTCCTTTCGCTGTAGATCTTCATCATGTGCTTCTCCTTTTACTAACACTGTTATCCTACACTACTTAATGCATTCAGCTCTCAATTTTTCGGCCAATGATTAGATAAAAAAATGACAATAAGTTTCCACTACACATTTGAAAATAATACAAGCGTTTTTAGTGGCAAAGTCTATTATATTGTAGAGTGTGTGAAATATAACTATTTTCTTGAACCTGCTTTGATTGAATAATGGCTTGATATTTGATCAAGAATACCTACGACAAATTTTTTACATTAAGAAAAACCAATGGATTAAGGTGTTTTCTTTTAGATGGTTATTTGCAGTTGTACATAGAACTTGAATACATAGAACTCAGAATTATCACGTTCTTTTTTCGTTTTACATTGGTAAACTATAAGTCTCAAGTCTGATTCCTCATATTTCGATATTTTTGTCGAGTATAACGCTTATTTTCATAACTATGCAATCTAAAAGATATTTCCAGTGTCTACTAAACGCCTCCGATTTTTATTTAGTTTCTCAGCCTAAAAAGTTAAACATAGCAACTGTGGCAATTCTTCCCATAGTTTGAAACGATTCAATATTAGTTTTGAAGCCACATGTTATCAGAAAGTATTCTTCAGTTTTTTTCTGGTTCAGGAAGTATTCTTATTTTCTAAATTTGCAGCTATCAAAAATTTATGCTTATTTATTGAGTTTCGGTGTTATATACAAATTGTCTGTGTGTGTGAGTAAAGGGATTGCAAATATTTCAAAGAAATAACTTTTCATCATTTATTCTGTTCTAGCTTGACTTGTATAGCTTATGTAGCTTTCAATAAAACGATTCCATACTTCCGAAATTATTTCAAATTTGTCCTTTTTTTTAAAGATTAAAACATGTTTTATTTTAAAAATCTCAAAAATCTTGATATTTCACAAAATTTTCCTCCAGACATGTTTTTTTTGCAAGCATTTATATGATATTTATAACTGACAATAATGAAAGAAATTTTAAGTTTTCCTTCCTGAAACTCCACTGGCTCACACAATGGGAATATAATCGACATTACATTTTCTGATACTGAATGAGCTTTTGTGCCTGTAAATTTTGCATTCTGTTCTAAAACAGTTTTGAATATAAAATCCATTATGCCACTCAAAACAGTACCATTATATACTCGTTTTTTTTGGCATAACTATAACTTAAACCTCTTTTTTTCTTGCAAAATATTTTGTGTTGCCAATCTTACGGTTTCACACACTTCTAGAAACTTATTTTTTTCCATTATAAGTCATTTCAAGCCATAAACTCAATCTCATTTAGAGAATCATCAAGTTGAATACCCTAATTGTTTAAAATCCATTAGATGCAATTGGAATAAATGGTACCTACGTACTATCACAACCATAAGTTAGACATTGAACAAAACCGTTTGAATTTTAAAAAACGGAATACGATGATGAGAATATAGAGTGATTAGTCGTAAAAATTTTATGGGGAAAATAATAAGTGATTATACCTGTAAGTAAATAATAATCAAAATGAACTTTTTTAAAAATTTCCAATGGGGTTGCGGGTTGGTGTTTTGCCATTGCAGACCTAGTACATTCCCCAGGAACTAGTACCTGTTTTTAGGGCGGCTCCATATAGGCAGATATCAATCTCAGTAGGTAATTTTGAAGTCTATTCTCCTCTCCAGAGGGAAGCACCTGATCTCTGGCGATGTGAAACCATTCGTAGGATTTTAATTTTGCCAAGAGCACCCAAATCAAACAAGTACCCAAAAGATCTTTTACAATGACATGACTACTATCGATTTTCTACACTATGAAAATCCACCGGCTTGTAACAATTACTTGCGCAAAAGGCCGGCGACAAACCAACTACGCCACTCAGCCGGCGAAAAAGAATAATGAATTTATATAATTTAACTTTATTATTTTGTAAGTAATATAATTAATTTTATTTTATATTATATTAGTATATTATATTCTTGTTCATTACTACATGTAAAAGTTATTAACTGAGATTTGCATAGTAGATCCTGACCCTCAATAGACTGTTGTGCCATTGAGTTAAGTTAAGTAAAATTATTTTAGCATTATATAGTAATAATAATATTACTAATAAGGAATTCTTTAAATCCTAAATTTTCATTTTAGTATTCAAGCTTACCATATTAACGAACGATTAGGCTTAGACTGGCAACAAGTGGAGAAATATGAAACAAAGCAAATGGTTAGATATTCAGCTCCTACATCCCGCACGAAATCGGAGTTACCAATTTGGTGAATTATCTTGAAAGTTGATATGCTTGTGATAATACATAAACACCGAATAAAATTTTCATCATGAGATTCATTAAAAACGTCCGATAATTATCTACCTTCGGATGCATTATCAGGATTCATATAACGTTATCTCTTCAACTGTTAGTCCTCTCTTACAAAAAATTTTACACTTACCATAAGAAATCACTCGAATGAACATCACTACACTTAAACAATACTCGCAACATAAGACAACAAGTGTACGGAACAAAAATTGAAATAATGGGTTTGAAAATTGACCTTGTGTTTGAATAATACCAGACAAGCATTTACCCTTAAGTTTGAATAAATTGCCTAAAACATTCTATGAGATTTCTTCCTACAAATTTTTAAAATAAGTCAAAATAAGTAAAAAAAAGTAATAATCCATCACAAAATTATGAGATTTTAGAAAACAATTAAAGGACACTGGTTTTGAAATGACACCGTCCTGCGTTCTATTGTTAACCTTCTGGCCGGAACATTAATTTTTTCCTGCACTGAGGAGCATCCGTCTGACAGAAAGGTACGTAATTTTTTTAAAAAATTTATAGCTTTAAGGTAGTGAATCTCAAAGTTTCAATACTGGCGACCCAATATTCAATCATCATTTTCATCGCGCTCCCCCTCCATAAAATACCAATCTATTGAATTCAATAATACTATACTTCGATGCTACAACTACAATACGACTTAAAACTCTTAAGCGCCATCGACGTATATAAACGTCTCGCTCATCCAAAGTGTTATTTTCCCGGACGTATATATACGTCTTTATGAAGTTCGAATTTTCTGTGCACTGCTATCCATAAAAATATTCCGAAGTATTTGGAATGCATTAAAAGGACCTGGAAAGAGAGTTCTTGAGAAGGATTTACTTATTTATTCCTCCCCCTCCTCCGCTAATGTATTACAAACGCACGCCTACGTGAAAAACGGTGGCATTGGGGAGTGAATTGCGTAACGTTTTATCGGCAGTTAAGGGATTAATCATAAACTGTACAAATTATCAAGATAAGTGTTTATTTTTGTATATAATTTTATGTATGACAAGACTGGGGGCACTGATTATTATTGACTTGTTCTTAACTTATAGTATTGTTAAATCAATCATAAAACACATTGTACAGTGCTGATACATTTATAAGTGTATTATATCATTGTAAATGTCTATTTTATTTTTTTATTATGTCAGAATTTTGTTTTTTTACTTTCAGGAAATTAATAACTTTTTGAAATAAACTTTTGTTTTCGACTTTTCAATATGCTCGCGCCCCTCTTGTAAAGTTATCACACCCGCAAGGGGGTTGCGCCCCACAGTTTGAGAAAAGCTGCCTTAAGGACTCTTTTAAATGCTCTTATAGCTCATGAAATTGAGTATGGCTCAAATAAGATGTGTGGAGTTAAATCAAGTACAACACTATATTCTTTTCACTAGAATTGTAACTAGTATTTTTAAAAAAATTAATTGAAAATTATTTATATTCATGTAAAAGTAATTAAAAATAATAATACCAAACGCGAAAAAATAATAGGAATATCCGTCTGATAGACAGTGACAGATAAGAAAAATCGCACATATCGTGAGTTGAAAAAAAATCGCCATGTACCACCACGGGATCCTCTCACTGGTTGAATCCAACTGAATATGCCAAGGCAGCCCACCCCAAAAATCACACCACAACGTTATCTACAGGCGTCAAAGCAAATCATCCTCGTCTAAGAGACGGATGTTCTGGTCAGAGGGTTAAAATACTAAAATGACGATGATTTATTATGACCTCTTAATCCGTTCAAAAACAGGACGTAGTCTAATCGAAGAATATAATTGAGACTATGAATGTATATATATATATAAAGGAATGAACTATGAATGTACTATTGAATATATAAAGACAATTAAGAATCAGTGACTTCAACAAGTTTGCCTAGTTATTAGCATCGACAGCTTAGAACTCTAATTGGATTTTAACTGAGCATGTATGTATAACGGTTAGTAAAATTTTTTTGACTACACTCTTACCATTTGCGTGATTCATTAGGAATGAAAGAAGATCGATTAAAATAGACTGTCAAATTCTCATTTCATTCCCTCTTAAAAAATAAGTTACATTGTAGCACTTATTTTCGAACGCAAATAACTTGATTTAATTATTCTGATGATTATTTTCATTCATGTGCTTGTTATTTTTGTTGTTCTTGAATTTAGTTTTGTGTTAACATAAAAATTTACAAACAGGAGGAATAACAATTGCTTTATTTAATAACAAGAGCAGTTATTCTTGAAAATTTAACACATATATTTCATATTGTTATCGTCCTTCAAGTTAGCTCCATCTGAAGAGAAGAAGGTCAGGGAGAAGCAGAATTTCCGAAAGTATAACTTGTAGATGCCGAATTTTCTGTAAAACAAAAAAATTAAGAGTAAATAACTTTGTGGATGATCAATAAAAAAAAATTAAGAAGTTTTTAACATAACTTATGGCTGATATAGCAAATATTGTGGGCATAAAAATATATATGTACAAATTTTTCATGCAAACTCGTTTCTCAAACCAGCTACTTCGTAATATCACTGTGTTAGTATTAAGTCGCACGCATCAAAATTATATAGATCCTTTCAGTTATATAGATCTTCTGATTTGTTTTATCTCTGGGAGGTCGCAATATATATTGGTATATATTTTGTTTTCAATTTTGCGGATTAAATTTAAGAAATCATGAAAAAGAACACTTTATAATTAAGTATATATAATCTCTATATAAAAATGGATGTTTGTAAAAAAGACCGATCATTATGAAAATTTGTATGTATATGTATTTTTTTTGTTGTTGTTGTGGGGAAGTTTTTGTGCTATCCTCTTTGTTGCAGCCTCTTTCCAGGTGACGCTACAGCATATCAATCTCTGCATCGTTCAGTCAATCGCCAAGTTTCCAACATGGTCGCCAAAAATTATGCCACCTTAGCTCTATCGCCAACATTTCACTGTGTTTTCAATGAATCGACATTACAATGTAAGGAACGGCGTTTCTAGAGAATATTTCAATTTTAACATAAAATAAATACAACAGAAAGTAATATTAACGTATTGCACGCCCAGATTAACTTATTTACACTATTTTTAAGCGTTCATTACACAAAATTTGAAATAATGTGTTAGTTTAACTGTGCAGTCATCAGCTTAGGAAGATGTGTTACAAAATAGACCCACAAGAGAGTTACTGGGCGTCATAAATAAAAAAAAAAACATTTTTATCAGCTATTACATCTACAGACTTAAAATTTAACAAATATGGTTTTTTTGTTCAGCTAAAATATGAAAAACCTTTTTTTTTTTGTTTAATTTGCAATTCATGTAAAATTAGCTCAATAAAAGTTTCTTTATCCTTCAATCTGTATTGTTTAATTTTTTTTTATTCACCCGTGTGAAAAACGGGTACACCAGATAATATTATATAACAATTACATCAACATATTTTTTTCTGTAAAACTATACATTGTAAGAAGATTTTGATGAATCGTTTATCAATATATAAGCAATAAAGGTGGGTTTTTCGTCATCTATTTAGGAACAGATTGAAAAACGTTATTGATTTTAATAATTTCTGAATCTAAAGTACCATTAAGAAGTTCAAGTAATTTGAATGGACTTGAATACCAAAATTAGTTATTTATGTAAGAATATTTTATTTTGTGTAGTCGCATGAATACATTAAAATTTTTATTTTCATGAATTGAAAAAAAACATGTCGGTTTTTAATACATCTCTCGACATAATTTATTTTTAGTTATATTTCTCTGTTGATAGTAAAATAGAATATTTTAGGCTACTATATAATTTCAGTATTTTATGCTAAAACTATAAGAAAACACATAATAATTTAACACAGTAACAATTAAATAAAAAACCAAAAACACAAATTAGAGTTATATTAACGTAAATATTAATACGTTTATTAAAGGAACCACCAAACTGATTCTAAATTTCAAACTCATAAAAAAATCAAATAATATATTTTTATTATTAATTTGAAATTATTTAATGCAAAATATTACCTTGTGTGGTGTATAAATACCTTAAGTCTTTCAAAATGATAAACTTACCAGGAGCATAGTAATCAAATACTTTAGCAGTGCCAGGTTGGGGATTTTCAACTTCAACTACTTGCTCGACATCAAATGAAAACTGCATGTCGTTATTGGATAACTAATATGGAAAAGGAATTGATAATTCGTTAGTATTAATCATTTTATATAATCGAATATGAAATAACATAGAGCTCCAAATATCGTAGTAATTTAGTTATTGCCTTTTTATACCATTTAAATTTGATTTTAAAATTAAATTCAACTACCGTAAAATCCGGCGTATAACGTGCATCCCCTTATTTACAAAGAAATCTGCAATGTTAGTATTCTTATGTTTTGAAGTCACTTATTCGAGGTATTATCCCAGACTTTTGGAAAAACAGTATACTTCTCTAGAACTACAACGCATTTAGTTTATATAAAGCATGCCATTCCTTTTAAATAATGACAATTTTTCAATGTGTGTAGAAGTAAATTATTTTTATGCTCATCTATTTTGTTTTTTTAAAAAGCTCTCGTTTTTATACCCGGCGTATGACGCGCACCCTTAAATTTTGATCATATTTTTTTGTGTTGAAAGTGCGCGTTATACGCCGGTTTTTACGGTACATAATATTTTAAAGAAGTCGTAATTACAAGTTTCTAAAGTAATTTTTAACCTCCTATTACTACCATTTAATTGCTATTTGCAGTAAATGTGAGCTGGATTATAATTTATCTTACAAGGGGAGGGCACGACTAAAGAAATTCATTTGAGTTCGAGAATTGGTGTAATAGTAGTACTCCTTTAGGGTTTCAACCCTCAATGTAATTCCGCTGAATGATCAGCCAATTTGGAGCAAATAGCCTTCGAAATTCATGATTAGCTTTTACACAATTAAGTTCCAATTTCCTCCAACGAATCCGTAGCCTAGTTGGATTATCGTCTGCATACTATGCGCGACGTCAGGGTTCGATTCATTAATCAACTTTCTTTTTTTCATTTCATTTAATTATTTTTAAAATTAATTATATTTAAATTATTTTCTTCAAAGATGACACCTTCAATGAATGGCACATGTTTTCCTTTGAGGGATTGATTGATTGATTGAATATTAACGTCGCACTGTTCAGCTACACGAGGGCTTTTGGCGACGGACTACGTAATACATATGGTAAAAAAATATGGCACCCGCCTATATTTTAAATTAACGTGCATCGCTCATTTTTTGGTACTGGGAAAAACTCATGACATGCCTGCCATGGTTGGATACCTTAACCACTGGGCTACCGCAGCCCCTTCCTTTGAGGGAAGTATACATATTAAAAAAATATATATGTTTTAGTTTAAGATAGTCATTTTTTTTTGAAAAAACAGTCCATAGAAATCAAACAACAAAAAGCCTTTTCTTTAATTTGTTATGAATATGATCACATAGCGTCCGATTATAAATGTCTGAAAGTTTTCAAAAGCCTTCTAGAATACCTCTAGGAATAATACAATAAAAATTTTAGCTAAAAAATATTTTAAGCTCCAAACGGATTTTACCAATGCTTCTTTTTTTTAACGAAAACAAAAAAATTATCTCAGAGAGCGATATTAAAAAATGAACATCAGAACCAACCCACTGATACACGGAAACAATATCCAAAATCAAATCATGGATATTTTCTAATCCCTGGACCATCACAGATTTAATAAATAGAATGCCCAAAATCTTAAATTAATATACATTCATCTGCCGAAGTCTTTCACTTTACTAACCTTGCCTCACCACGAATTACGCTTCTATTTAACAGTATGGAAACTGGATTCCATTACGCCTTATTGTACTTTCCCTGGCAAAGGTTAGGGTCACCAAACATCTGTGAAATACAGATGTCTATATCTACGTAAGTCAAATCTGAGGACATAATTATTTGATACATAATTTAGAGTATGTTAAAAGGGACGAATTTCAATTTAAAATTGTATTTATAAGGAGTATAAATAACTCTTTCTGCCGTTTGACAAAAGATGACCGTTCTAGTTAGATATGGTTAAAATTATCAGATGAAAAACGCCATATCATAAGGTTGAACATCGGACAACACTATAACTTTAAGGTATTAGAAATTTTGTATCAGCTTCACATATTTTTTGGTGCTAAAATGACGAGTCTTGAACCGAATAAGTGTCATTTGCTGGAATGTTTAATTTGCTTCTTTAATTTGAAGAAAGCTACTTGCGCTTCGATTGCTTATTGAAGCATATGGTGAGGCTGCATCGAGTGAGAAAAGCTGTTTTGATTCGTGAGCTGTAGTGAGTGTGAATATGACGATGAAGACAAATAACTTAGGGTAGATTATTGGAGGAAGGTTCGTGCGAAACGCTTGAAGAACCTACACTTACATTAGAAAATACCCAACAAGCATTTTTCCAACGTTTAACATCGTTGACAATGATTAAAAAGTAAGGGGAATTTAGTTTTCCAATGAGCCGATTTTGCACATGTGATATGCTCCTTACCAGGCATAAACGAAAAAGTTATTCGCATAGTATAGTCGATGGTGATGGAAAAATGGATCCATTACAATGACCCTAAGACAATGCTTCCTTAAGTTTCAATATTCGCGACCCAATGTTCAATCATAATTTTCATCGCTCCCCCTTCATGCAATAACAATGCATTGAATTCAATAAAAAATACTTTGACGCTAAAACTGCGATACGACTTTAACCTCTTTAAGGACCACTGGCGTATATAAACGTCTAGCTCAGCCAAAGCGTTTATTTCCTTGGACGTATATATACGTCTTTCCGAAGTAGAAACTTTTCTGTATACAGCTATCCATAAAATGATTCCGAAGGTTTTACTTATTTCAGGTGATTTGCTTCTTTTTTTATTCCTTTCCCCAACCCCAATGCATCACATACACGCGCATACGTGGAAAACGGTTCGGATTGGGAAACGAATCACTTAACTTTTAATCGGCAGTCAAGGAATTAATTATAAACCGTAAAAATTATCAAAATAAGTGCTAACTTTTGTATGTTATTTTATATGTGACAATCCCATGGGGTCAATGGTTATTATTAAAATTGTTCTTACCTTAGTATTGCTAAATTTATTATAAAATACATTGTGTAGCACTGATACATTTATAAATGTAATATATCAGTGTAAATGTATATTTATTTTTTTTTATATATATATATATATATATATATATATATTCTTATATCTCAGAATGTACTTTGTTTGATTACATTCAGTGAATTAATAATTTTTAAAAATAATCTTCTGTTTTCGAATTTTCAAAATGCTCGCGCCCCCCTCGCAGAGTTATCACGCCCCCAAGGGAGACGCACCCCACAGTTTGAGAAACATTGTCCTAAGAAAAAGAAATCACGAGAACCACGAGCGACCATGCTTCAAAAAACGAATATTCATGGGGCAAAAACTCATATTATGCATTTGTTCGGATCAGATCGGGGTCATGTGTTATATGAGTTACTCAAACAGAACGAAACCACTACTAGGACTCTCTGCCGAACTCAATTGACGAGATTCAGTCGAATATTCAGGAAAAAATGAGCCCACTACAACTCCCGACACGGAAAAATTATTCTCCTGCATAATAATCCTCTTTCATACGTTGTGGTGCCTATCATTACTTAGAAACACATGATTTATAAATCCCACACCACCCTTTTTCTGATCGATGGTTAATTGACTCTCTGCATCACTTCGCATAATATTGAGATACTAAAAATTATGTCGATTCGTGGATAGTCTCAAAAGATGAAGTTCTCTCCAGATTCGGTTTCCGTGTGCTCCCAGAAAAATGGGGAAAAGTAGTGGCTAAAGGTGGACAATTTTTTAAATAAAACACAGTATATTGTTTATTCATAATAAATGCCTGCTTTTTGAGACAAAAAAAATGGTAGAAACTAATTACTAATAACTTTATGTATTTTTTATCCTTTTATTGATTAACGATCTAAAAGCCAGATTATTGTGTATTGGAAAAGTATTAAAATAACTTATATATATTTTTTTCACAAATACTAACCTCCCAGAAGTAGCAAATAACTTGATTATCTTCCACATCAGCTCGTATAATAATGTTGTTTGGGTCAGAAGCAAGCTGTAAGAAATTTATTCAAAATGAAAAAACAATTTTCACACTAAACAATATTTTGACCACTGTGGAGAAAAATAAAAAGATCCCAGTCATAATAAACTACTTATAACACAATACATACAAAATCATGTTTTTATCTGTAACAAAGTTAATATTTAGAAACACGCGAAACTTGAAAAATAAAATGCTAAAAATCGAGGTGGGGGGTTGGAAATGTAAAAGTAAAATTGAAATTAACCGCAACATAAGAGAATTCTTTACGGTTCCATCTTTTTATGTATTTACCTACTAAGTGGCTGTGGTAGCAAGGGATTGCAATATCAGACCAAAAGTTCAATACCAATATTCGGCATTTTTTAGATCTTAATACCGGTATTCGAAATTTTAGAAAAAGCAGGAAAACGCAGGTGTTTCTTTGTTTCATATTTGCCAGTTTTATTAGAGAATGTAAATATCACAAAAAATAATTTGTAACTTGATTAACACTGTATTTGTATTAACAGTATATAAAGAACACACACAAAAAAAAGTAAAGGAACATCTTATTTAAATCACAAAAAAATGTAAATATTGCTATTCAGTCTGTGATACTAGCACACATTTTTGAAATGTGATCTTAAAAAAAACAATGCATCAACTGCACTGTCATTAAGCCTGGAATGTAATTTTGTGCAATAATTTCACACATCCGAGCTATCTTTTTTCAAAATAATTTAAAATCCATGATGGCTCGGGCTTAGAAAGTGTGCTAAAATTTGTATATTCGTCGCAATTATATTCTTTCTGCCTTAACAATTCTGTATCATGTTTTGTTTTTAAATGTGTATGGAGTCCCCGTTTTTGTACTAGTACTTCCTCCATTCATTTCAATAACACTAGAGCATTTTTTACATTGTGCCACTATATTCTTTTCATCCTATAAATAATGAAACCAAACCGAAGTATTATCAACTGATTTTTTATGTTCTTTAAAATTATTATCATTCATTATTATGGATTATTATTTATGTGTGAGTATATATATATAATTAGTATAAAAAATATTTTGAACCTTAAAATATGATATACAAATACAGTGTGAATAACTAACTCACCAATTTAAAAATATCACAATATTACGCACTTTCTTCATAATTACGACCTTCTTTTCACAGGTATGAGTATCAGTCTTCGAATCCTGTGTGTGTGCAGTATCACTTTGAGCTGTAACAGGATATTTTTTGCCCGCATCTTTGGATAATTCACACATCTTATTACTTCTCTTGACTGTACGATACAACTTTGTATTCACAGTTTAATTAATTTCGCCCGTTAGGGAGACACAAAAATAAAAACGTATATTATTTTGCGATGTTGGTGATCTCTGAACATATAGTGGAGATAATTTTAAGAAATTTCTAGTAAATACCAAAAAACCGGTATTTAAACTTGTAAATACTGGTATTCCAAAATTGTACAAAAAGCTCAAAATACCGGTATTCTGTATACCGGTATACCCGTGTTGTAATCTCTAGTGGTAGTTTAGTTTTCCTGTTCGAAAACTCGGGACAGGCGTTGTCGAATAGGGAGTTTGAATCCTAATACCACTGAAGACTCGCCATGTAGAGCTGATAATTCATGCTGTGTAAAACTGCCAATGCATGTTAAATCTGACATGGCTGAAGCTCTTCACCTTGACGTAGAGTGGGTGGTGGTGATAGCCAAGTGAACAAGGTAACGGACTCGTGGCCGGTGTGCCATGAGTTCGAGCCTAGTACTGCTGAACATCAGCCGTGTAGGAGAGCTCAAACGTCCTCCAGTTGGTGTGATGTAGAAGTTAGGAGAGAGGGGTACCAGCTCAGTAGTCGTTCTCATCACTTGACCATGGCTCAGAGTTACGAGGTCATTTGCCAAAAACTCTTGAGTAGCTGGGTAGGGCGACGTTAATATTCACTCACTCACTTGATGTAGAGTGGAATTTTAGTGAACAAGTGAACAGAAGTAGGACAAATGAATAATCATCATTGGACTATAAGCATAAGTACTATCATGATGAGTATTATTTTGGACTGTTTGACTTGATACTCTCCTCCGGCTGTCAAAGTTTATTGTTTTTGCTTCTGAGAACCATTGCCTGTTCTACCTCGATGAGCTCTTAACCGGAAAAACTGGCCATCAAGTGTTGCGATAGCATATGGACAATCATGCTCAAGTTGAGGTCTAACATTCCTTAGTTTTTTTACGTATCGATTATAAAGCCTAGAAATTACAATTTTTACAACTCCAGCGCATTCAAAACGTTTTGTTTGAGATTTTAAGGATTCAAGTCATCCAATAATTCTTCAATTCATGAGCCACTTAATTTGGTATTTTCAAATCACCCTTTTTGAAAACAAAATCTGAACAATTCAAACAAACAACAGTGTGTTACAATTCAAACGGTGGAAAATGAAGCTTGATTGATATAACGATTTCAGCACTGTCATCTTTTTCGTTTTTAATATCATGAATGTTTATATTCGTTATGAAATTTTCTTCTTCTGATTTGTGCAACGTTTTAGGTTAGAGATGGCTTGCATTATTGGTAGAAATATTTGTATTTGCGTAATTTCGTTACATGCACGTGCTCCTGTAATTCTTCAAGCAGTGTACCGTGTTACTTTCTCTCTCTCTTATTTCGTATTCATACGAATGTATGTGTCATTTGTTCTTATTTTAATATTTTAATAACTCAGAAGAATAATTAGATTTCTTTTAAAATATGTATGGCCAATTATTATATCCTATTAAAAAGTGTTATTAACTCATTTTGATTAAAATTTGACTTTGTCATCTCTTACCAATTAAATTTTTTTTCAAAACTAAAAGACAATTTAGAAATTTCGAATTAGTAGCAATATTCATTGTTGCACCCTGAAACTACATTATAAATAATATTCATAAGTGTATGAAAAAAATTAGAGTAAAATTAAGAACTAAAAGTACAAAATTTTATACCTTCTTAATGCTGTCTCTCACTGGCGATATTCCAGTTATCATTTTGATTTGAACAACACTCATTCCTGCTATCTTTCCTTTTGGCAAGTAGCTAAAACATCATTGTACACAAATATTTTTAAAAAATTATATATTTCGAAAGAATTATAAATTTGATAAACTGCAATAATAATTTTACATATAGCTTATTTAATTATTGATGTTGTAAACTATGAGATGTATATGAAAAGATGGGTAAAATACATCAAATTCTTTTCAGTATTACAAGTAACGAACTTTTATATTTGGATGCCAATTTGAATATATAAACTTATTATATGAATTAAACACAGTTTGTTTGAGTTTATTATATATACATTTGTTTTAAGTTTTATTCAAAAATAGATTAATCAGAATTGAGAAATAAAGTAGTGTGTATATCATAGAATACAAAAAGTCAAACTCATTTTAATATTTTTACAATAAATTCAGAAGTATCAGTAAAAATTATAATTTATTAAAATATTTATTCTATTTTAAATCAAAGATTAGATTAAAAGGATTTTTATTAATCTCATAACTAGTAAATTTTTTTTAACATTCAATAAAACCGAATTAGTGATAGGTAAATATTATCCTCATTGCAATTTTACCACATTATATCTATTAGATAATAAATGAAATATATTTTGTAATAAAAAAAACGAACTTTTTAGTAACTAAATTTAAAAATTTATTGACTTAAATTGTGAGTTTATATTTTATTTTGCAAATATGAAATAATTTTGCAAAATCAATTTCTTTTTCTTTTAACGAGTGTATTTTCATTTCCAAAGTTTATATTCAGATATACTAAGCACACAAATGAACTTCATTTTCTATCTTAATAGTTAACGATGTCTTTTGGAGTTACGTTACTTCCAAAACAAACTTCCGAAACCAACTGTTGTAGAAGCTGTTAACCTTTAATACAATGTCTTCGGACTTAAAAATAGTATTATGATCATGTAATTTATCCGGTTGCAATTTACATAATAATATCATTTTTTCTGTTAAATTATTTATTAATTTTATCTATCTTTAACTGAATCCTATTGTTATTTCGACCCTCATTTCGAAAGTCTCGAGAATAAATCAAAGAATATTTTAAGTTCTCAGTAGGACTGCGTAAGGTGTTTAAATCAATTAGCTAATGTTTCAAGCTATACAAATAGAATCTATACTCCATAAATTAACAGTATTTAGTATAAGGTTCATAAATTAAGCAGCTTATATGTATGGAAGATTCAATGGCGTAACGGAGAACATTAGGGCCCTTCTGCATAGTCAGGTTTTGGGCCCCAAGCCAGATCTTACAAAGGATTGCAAAACCATATGTACATGGTGTCAGGCTTTGGACCCCCTAGTACCCTAGGCCCTCTAGCAATGCGGGGGTGTACGCTACGCCACTGATAAGATTCATTAGTTAAATAATGGTATAATGCAACAGGTTACCTAACAATAGTTGTTAGTTTTCTTTGTTTACAATCCGCACTTGTACATTCTCCTGTAACTTGAAGGAAGAACTTCTGTTTCTCGGGAGGAGTTTTTGTGTTGTAGCGAAGAGATGTCTGAAATTAAAGTCATATCAATATATTTGTAAGATTGGACGCTGAATAAAAGTTGAAAATAACAGTATAATTGAGGATATAAACTATAATGAAATAAGTTATGGCTTAAGTGAATGATTAGCATAACATAACAAAAATATGAAAATTGTGATATTCACTTCTATCTTTAATTACTACAGTTCGTAATTTTATTTTATGATCCAGAATCTTTGCTGATTTAACGAAATCTATTTATAAAAATATTAAGAGCCTGGAATGAACAATCCGTCTTTTTTAGTTTAGTATATATCGTTTACATTGATATTACTAGCCAAGAGAAACTAACTAATGTGTCAAATTGGAAAAAAAGATGAGCGGCTGATCAAGATTGTAACTGTTGCAAGGGTTTAACTTCAAGTTTTATTACTGGAACTTGCTTTGTGGTTCATTTAGTTCCTGGTATTACTTAAAAAGTTGTTTTTTATTTTACCATTTTGCTCTAAATTCTGAAATTTTTCATTTTAAATAAAATTAAACATTAAATTTGTTTTACCTTCCAAAATGAGACTTCATAAAATAATTTACTTAAGCTCAATATCTACTTGTTATAGTGGGATTCTTGATTTCTAAGATTTCTGGAATTATATAAAGTATTCAGTATAAGATTTGACTTCATAAAATACTGTCTACGGCAAATATATAAAATAAATGTGTTAACACAAAGCTATTTCTGCTATTCTCGAAAAACATCATTTATTGACAAGTAGGAGTTCGTATTTTTTTATTGTAATATACTTGAAAGAAAATAAAGCTCACTGAGATAAATATTGCATATTTTTTCAGTAAACTTTATTTTTTTAACTATGCTTATGAGATTAACTCATTCCTTCTTTTTTGTGAAAAAGCTGGACTGAATTATAATTATAACACTTAGCTCAATTGATGATGACTCAGATAATAAAATTTAACAAAATAATTAGAGGTTTTGATTTTATCAAAATATTTTTGCACGATGTATCTTATTTTATATTTATTTTGTTTATACAAAGAAATATTTTCTTATTTTTTTTCTATTCATTTTGAATTGCAAGGAGATATAATTGAAAATTATATGTCATTTTTATAAAATATTTAGTATTATTTTCTGACATGAAACTCTTTCACTGAAGAATTGCTAAACATACCTGGATAAGTCCACAACCAGGTCCAGATGCTTGAATCTTTAACGTGCTTGGAACGTATGAGACCATATTTCGCTGAACTAATAATTTGTTATTCTCATTTACTTGTACCGCTTCTTGTATTCCGCCAGTGATAGAAACCTTGATATCGATAGGGTCTTTATACACTAGCATTGCAAAGTTGCTAAGAGCATGTAAGCCTACACATGTATCCTGATTATGAGAGAAAAGAATATATTTAAAATATTTTACAACAGTTAAAAGGATCGATTTGATGCAATTTACTGTATAATTGAAAATTTATGAAAATTTATTGAAAGACAAAAATCTATTTTTTTTCTCGTGAAGTAATATTTGAAATTAAAGAGAGAGCTTTACAGAGTTTTAAACATTTGTATTCCGTCAATGTATTTTTGAAAACAAGTATTTCAATTTTACGAGCAAACATTTTAGGCTTTTTCTATGTGTTAATATGAAAATATTTGATTCTAAGCATATTGTAATAATTCACCTCAAAAAATGTTTAAGAGTAAAAAAAATATTGCATTTAGTTTTAGATTTTCCTACTGCCTACAACAAGAGTGGACATTACGTCGATTGCGATTGACCAGTAGATCGCCAAGACAATTTGGGGTGACCGCCTGAAGATTAGCAGCTGGTAATTATATACGGAAATATTCAAGATTGGCTGACAGTACGCCGACTAAGTCTTCTAGACTACAGGTATAATAACGAGAACTAATTGAAGATGAAAATGTTTTATTTTTTAAATGTATTTTGAATTGCAATTGCTTGATTATAAATGCATTATTAGATTTTTTTTTATATATGTGGCTATTATTATGTTTCTATTTTGCTTTTTGATTTAAACGCTGTTTCAAAAAAGTAAGATTTTTATTTTAATTACGTTGTTGTGTACGTATATTCCGTATTTATAATTAAGTTATAATAAATATTGTTGACCTTTTTTTCCTTACCTTACCACACTTACGACACTAGGAAGTTGGTGGGTGCACTCGTGAATTTTTCAAAGGAGGGCGCGGCCGTCTAGGGTCAAATGTTTACCATTCTCATATCCTACCTCAATACGCAGCCAAACATTTTTTTTTTTTTTCATTTTGTAGATTGTCAGGAACAAAGAACAGTAAGAAAGAAATTATTGAATAAATTATTAGCATTAATTAATAAAAAATTGTATTAATAGCAAATACTTTATTAAATTTTATGTACTCCGGACCCGTGGAGCTCCCCCCTTCCTTTTTGTGTATGCCACTGATACTGGGTGGACCACAGTATCGTGAAAAAATTAGAAGTAGCCCGCACCCTAGAAAAGTTTGCCCACCCCTGACCTAAATAAATAGTATAAAACATTAATATAACTTGTTAACTACTATGCCAACTATACATCCTCATAATTATGAGACTATTCCTTGTACAATCGTATATGATGTTCTGATTGAGTAATATATATCTGGAGTGTGCTACCAGAAACACGTGAAAAGTTTCTTTGCGTCCCCGCCAAGATAATCTGAAAACCAAATAGACAAAAACGGTTCTCTATATTTGGTCAAAATATATTTGTGAGAATTTTTTTTTTGTATGAAGATCCACAAGTGTAAATATAAATGCAAGTTGGCTGTGAATAACTTGTAGGCTGTGATGATAATTTCAACAAGCAATTTCAATCTTGATTTAAAGAAAAATATTGTTGAGAAATGTGGTTGGGAATACATATGTCTCATTAAAATAATTCTAAAGTTAAATAGGCTTGAATATAGATAATATGATATTAGCACAGTAAATAAGATGAATAAACCTGTCGCAATTTTATTTAACGTATTTTTATGGTAGATTGTTTGCCTTTTCAGAGAGATACAAAGTTAACTTGTAAATGCAATCATTTTAAAAAGGTGCTTCCCTTCGGTATCCTTCGTTTCCTCAAAGTGACCCTCGGGTCAAAATAGTTGCCCACCTCTGATATATATCATCATAATTAGTAAACACTTTTCCTGTACATGCATTTATCTTTGTGTGTAAATAGTAAATTATAAATGTTATAAAATATTGAAATAATCTATATTTCCTTTTGTTTAAAAGATAGATAGCCCCTTCGCGACGGGCAGTGCAAATATGCATTCTTAACGAACGCATCTCATGGTCGGGTGGTGCAAATGTGCATTTTCAGCTGGAACGTTTTTTAACAACCCCTAGATGGCACCCTATGTCTATTATATTGAAAGCGAACGTAGCTAGAATAACATTATCTTCAGTTAGCTTATATTCTGCGTGGATTTGATATTTTGCACATCAGCGGAGTAGGGAGGGAGAGGGGTAATTGAAAGGTCAACAAACAGAGCTCGGCTCATAAACTTTCCTCTTGAGATGAAACATTCGCGTTTCTTATAAATCCTCAAATACTTTTTTCTTATTTTTTTTACTACAAAGTGCGGTGTTTTAGCGTGAGTTCTGCTTAAGATTTTGTTGTTATCGGATATATTTCGCGTATTTTTCTTATTTTCAAACCTTGACTTCAGGTTATTATTTGATTGTTTTGAAGGTATTTTCCAAAAGCAAAAAGGATGAAAAAAGCCAAAGTGCATAATCGCAAACCGTGTGTAAATAAAAAAAAGTAACAAACATTTTATGCTTGCAAATCATACAATGTAGGACTTTGCGTTTCTCCATGCTTCGCGATTTTCCACACTCAATCTCCATTTTAATTTTGCTATTTTTTTTTGTAAATAATCTTTGTCGTAATTTTTTTATTAATTTAAAAGTCTATTAATGTGTTTTGTCAATGAAAATTTTGGAAAAAAATTAATAGCACTTACGAAATTTATTTCCCAAGGTAAGTCATATTTGTTTATATAACTTCATGCAAGTTAAAGGAAAAACGTTATTACATTCTAGTTTTAATGTAACTGACAACTTGTGTAATAATCTAAAAGGGTACCAAAAATTACGACGTTAGGACTATAATTTTATTACTTATGCGCTCTTTTCTTAAGTTAGGCTTAGCGACAAAAACGCCCTGTCCTGAAGGGAGTAGTCCTTACGCATTCACCCCTTCCCTAGCGAGCGGCTCGCAGACAATCGCCCCGTCCTGAAAGGGATAGAGCTGTATTAACAACTGCGTGATCGATTTATATCCCCATCCAGGGATGTCTTCTTCAGGCTCTGGGCCTTTACTCAAAAGTAGGTCCTGAACCCTTACAAAATGTAGGTCCTACCTATGACACTTAAAAGTAGACAGTACATAGCGTACGTTATCAAATACTCTTACAAACAACAACCCAAAACAAATAAATGTACATGACTAACAATGCAATGAACCGGCTCAAACGACTGACACCTTTTGACTGAATGAGTAATGACGGTGTATGGTGCTAGGCCTAGACTTGTACATGGACAACGGTCATCAGAAGTAGTCTGTTGACATATCGTCCAAAAAAAATTCCAATTATTCAAATTATGACATTATTAAGGTTGTGTCGAGAGCGAGAAGAGGCTCCCCTTGGGGCGAGGCCCTGGGCCCAGTTGACCCATACTTTAAGCCGTACCTGTCTCCATCAGAGTAGAAGTAAGAAAATAGGGAATTAGACAAAACAAAGAGAATCCAGTGGCGAAATTGTAATATGAGATTAATATGAGTTACTTGTAGCAGTCGCATAATAAACACGAATATTTTTTAAAAAAATATTGATATGACTTTCAATATGCGTAATGCAATCAACAACATCTTCAGCTCTGAATCGCTTTAAATGCATTTATATGTCAAATTGATGCGTTAATATCAAAAAACGGTAAGCATGAATCATATTTCACAATATATATTTCCCTCTCTCATTAAGAAATTCTTCATGAATATTAAACATTATTTAAAAAAAAAACTAATTCATCTTATAGGTCATATTGAAACGAAATAAATGCTTCTATCATTCTGAACCTTGATACATTATTGGATTGGCTTGATGAAAAGCAAAAAGATGTTAAAAATAATTGTTTTTAATACATATCTAATTATATATAATCAGTAAGGATTAATTAGATCATTATTTGCATACAAAAAATGGTTAATTTGTTGTTGAATAATGAAGTAATGAAATATGTTGAGCATGAAATCGAAACAAAGGTTTAAAAAAATTTTAAGCTTCTTCAAAATAGTTCACTGTACCTGAGTGGAATAGAATCCACCTTGAGGATTCAGATTAGACGTCAAATAGCGAACAAGAGGAAGAACATCTTGTTTACTGTTTCCTACTTGAAGGTTTGATAACACAGCATATGCAGCGGTTTCAACATTAATACTCTTAGTTCCATTATTATTTCTATAATATTCAATACCATCTGAAAAAAAAAGATGAAAGAAAGACACAGAGTTACAATTTTGCACGTTTTGCGAATATTCTATCATTTCTAAATTATTGAAATTATTTTACTGCCAAAACCAGTTTTATTATAAGTTTTATTCAAAACAAAAATCACCATTTTAAGTAATAATACTTAACAATAATCAAAATAACCGCTGAGATTCTTCCTGGTATGATATAAAAATATTGATAGAAGTACAAAAATATATACAAAGCAATGAGCTTGTATTTTTTTTACTATCTTTTAATTTAAATGATTAATATGCTTCTAAAATTAAATAAATAAAGAATTTTGTGCAAACTGTTATCATTTCTTCAAATTGTTTGGGTAAGGGTACAAAATGTTTATTTTTTCCAAACAGAAAATATGAATTACCATGGGATATAGAAATTTTGAACAATTTACTTAAAAATGTAAAATAAATTTAGTGTAAACAAATCTAATGTAGACGATAAATAAGATTTGTATAGAACAAGTCAACTACTTGAGTTAATACACCAAAATAGTTTTTGTAAATAAGTAATTAATTAATTTCGTCCTATTTGTATTTCAAGACCTTTCTCTGTGCAGCAATTTTATATATATGTATTTTAATAAGTGTTAATTATAAAATAAAATTAATTGTTCACTTAATTACCAACATTTAATTCTAAAACTATTTTTCGAATAAAATTAACATTAATTTGAATAATGTGAATATAATTTATTCCGAGTTCACATTAAAACAGTCTGTCTATATATGTACAAAAACGATGTACATATTTTCTCTAATAGAAGTATAATGTAATCATAAAAAGAAACTGTGTATTTATATTTATATCATATATCAATCAGTATAAAGATCTATATAAATATTGAAATATATTACTTTTTCACTAAAATAGTGTTTTTAAAGACATAAACCTATACACATATTGATTATAAAAATTTTAGATACTAAATTAATGTGAAAACTAGATTTATATGAATGTGAAGTTCAAAATTTGCAACATTATTCAAGGGTATTTTTCATGAAAATTTTATTTCAAGGAAAAGAAAGAGATCCTGTCCGAGCTTCGCAATTTAATAGTTATGCTGAAAATGCACATACTTGTAAATGGTATATTTGGTAAAAAATAGTTTGCTGAAAGAAATGTTTCAAGATAACGCAGTACAATGCGACGCATCGCTACCTTTTGTAATTACTCTAGGCTTTATATCATCAATGCGCTTTTGGGCTTCGCTATAATCTCCAGCTAAAGCTTCCATATATGAATACAGGAATGTTTCGTAAGGACTTGAAGCAGGATTGTTGCTCAAACAAGTTCTGGCTCTCATTATGACAGTATTGTCTTGGTATTTTGAGATAAGAAGCGAAGCTGCAACATAGGCAGTGATAGCTCCCTCGTTTTTATAAATATTCAGACCTCCCTGAAATAGAAAATGTATCTTAATGTTTTGTTAATTACAAACACACTAATCAAAGTTTTCCTTTTATATAAGCTACAATAAAATAAGTATATATATATTATATGAATGTATTGATTGAGACACATGATTTATTATATACTATATTGAATTCTTACGCTAACGAAATTTTAATTTCATACAGTGTTATATTAATAGCATTTGTTTTTTAACTACTTGTATTTTTAACATATATTTAAATTTGTACTAAATAAAATTTATGTGGGGAATTTTCTAATGCAAAATTTAGACTAATTCCCCAAAACTCTTTTATATCTGTGTGTACTAATTTCAGATCGTTTTATTCGTAGTTAGAACAAGAGTAATATATTTATAATATAGTAAGAGTAATATAGCTAAATATATTCAAATCACAGTTTCAATGGATTTATATTCTTTTTATTGATTTTTCATCATGCAATAATAAATAAAATTGGAAATTAATTTTTGTCTAAAAGTTTCTTAGAATTTCTTATAACTGGGAGAGTTAAGTTTTTTTCCCCCAATAAATATTTTCAAGGCTATAACCTACCTGTATACCAGTGTCAATGATTTTACCAACATCCGGGAAACAGCCATCTGCTTGTTGCCTATCTGTTATCCACTTTTGCATGTTAGTAAGGATGCTGCTATCCATGGTAATATATCTTTGAGCCTCGTAGAAAGAACGCAAGACGAATGCAGTCAAGAACATGCTGCCTTGTTTATCGCTTTCACCAAATGCACTGAAGGATCCATCTCTATGACGATAGTTTAACTCACGTTGATAGCCTAATAGTTATAGCAATATAAAACAAATGTAATTTATAAAGGTTAATAATTTCTAAGAATTTCTTATAATTTAAATTTATTTAGCTAGTAAGGTATAAAGTGATGATAAGTGTGTAAAAAAATGTGTAGTTATACATACCTGTGTTAAGATTATGTATTGCAGTGGATTTGATGTCATCTGTAAGTTTACCTATATCACTGAGGTAATCTAATACGAGGTAGTTCGGAGTGAATTTTACCATATTTTGTTCACCACATCCAGTTGGAAGAGAAACAAGACTATTCAAGTTTCGTATAGCAGGTCCCAATACATTTCCTAAGATATAAAACATAACATAAATTTAAAAAGTCTACTGAATATGTCCATCACTCCTCCGAAATATGTGGACATAGGTCCCTATTAACTTTAATTTTATTATTTGCAGATTTCTTCCCAATATATGCCGTTAGTCAACATACTTATTTTTATATACAAAAGGAATAAAACGGTTCGTGTAACTGCGATAAATTGAGATTCATAAACATAACGCATTATTACGCATCTTCGCTTTGGTAAACTTTTTAATACATTTAAATATGAATAAAAAATAACATACAATAATTTAATCACCTAATTTTAAATAAATTTTACTCTATATGTGTATTCATTTGAATTCTGATTACATGGCGTATCTAATAATTCCAAATAATTTATTTGTTGAAAATATCCAATTTTTTTTATAATTAAAGTTTTGAAAACAAAGTTATTTTTACTAATGTGTTCATTCTATATTACTCATCTACATTACTCAAAGTAAAACAATTCATTCAGATAACGTTTTTAAATCATTAACAAATACATCGTAGGGGACTGGTAATATATAAATATACCTTATTTTCATTTTCAATGTATTATGTATACATAAATATATATAGTATAATAAATTCACATATATATACAGTCGAACCTCTATATTGCGAATTTTTCTATATAGTAAACTTCTTTCCTGGAATCCTGAACATTTCACGATTTTCTTCGCAAAATAATCTCTCTATAGCGAAGGGCATTTTCTATATATCAAACTTTTTCTTTTGTAATTCAATTTTTGTTCTCCTTTTTTAAAAGTATTTCTGAAACAATTTCAAGTTATCCTCTCTTTAACACATTTTATAATGGTCATAAATCGTGAATTGGTTTTGTTAGATCCTAACTCATCGAGAGAAATAGAGTTCTGGAGGTTTCATCCAAGAAATGCAACCTACAACCCCCGTTGCCCAGTTCACTAGAAACTTCTTCGATGTCCTCTTTCCCCCTCAGTGGAGTTGTCCGGTGTCCCCGTGTTCTAATTATAAAATAATGTATGTTTAACATTACTTGTATGCTTTAAATTATAAAATGTCCTTAAAATTCATTAAATTTAGCATACAATTATTTTCTTTATCTTGATACTACAGCGAATTTTTGGACATTATTTTTTCTTGTTTTTCTTGCATTTTTTCTTTTTCCTTTCTTTGATGGGTAAGATATATAAATTAAACATTTATTAAATTACAAAAAAGTATGAATAATTACATTTTTTAATGTATAGTGTTTAAGGGGATGGTGGACTTTGAAATTGGCGAAAATCGTCCAAATTATGGAAAAAAAATTTTTGTGAATTATGATCTTCGTGTGTTCACTGAACCATATGCAAGAAACCGCATGTGTCTAAATAATTTTATTAAAAAGTTATAAGCATTTAAAAAAATTTAAATGGACATAAAAATGTAAACAAAAGCATGTGCTTAGGTTGTCAAAATTTTTTGAAGTTTTTAAATATTAGAATTAATATTTTTGTGTTTTAACAACTGCGCATTTTAACTGCAACCTTTAACTGCTTTATTGCTGTTTGTTTACTTCCACTTGTTTTCATAAGTCGAAAGTATTGCCTTTTTTAAAATTACACATCTTTGATTGCTGTCTGTTTTTCTTAGTAATATTTATCTTTACGGAATCAAATTTTTGTATCTAAAAGCCACAAAAGCTTCAAAAACATATACAATTGTTCTGTATTTGTTTACAATGGATGCTATTAGTCGGCGCTATCGAAAACCTAAAAGGTAGGCCATCAAAAGAAGGAGTTTGTGTGCATCAAAGTACAAAGAGATGGGAAAAATCACATGCAAAGTGATTCTGATTCTACTATGTGTGCTAAAAACTCTGATATTTTTTTGCTTGCTGAAAATTCACTTATGGATACTGAAATCTCTATTAGTGATGAAGGTTCACATGCTGGTGAAAAGGAACAATATTTGAATGCAAGTCTTAGCAAACTTCAGATGTTTCCTTCAACATCAACTTTTTGTACTAGTGAGAAAAGTACATATGTTTTTGATGAATAATGATATGTGGTCTGCTCTTTTATCTAACACAAAATGTGATGAATGTGATATGTGCTCATTGGATGTCGAATGTAATAGTGCTTATGGTTTTTCTACAAAAATAGAGCTAAAATGTAAAAAAGCTGCAGAAAAATATTTAATTCTGTATTCTCCAGCCCTCGAGATGATGATAGCAATTGTTTCGATGCAAAATAAAAGCTCGTTGAAGCTTTTCTTAAGATTGGGAAAGGCCATGCAGCATTAGAACTTTTCTCTATGGCTATTGGTATTCATGCAATGGATAAGAAAACTTTTCAAAATGTTTACACAAATTGTGAAGAAAAGTGTAGCTTCAAAGAAGACATTCTTGAAATTTCCCGAAAAGTAGTCGAACACCATGAAGATTTGCTCGGCGCTGCTAATGGTGTTATAGACATCACCGTTTCATATGATGGAACATGGCAGAAACGGGGACATTCGTCACTGTATGGGATAGGAATCGTTATCGACATTTTGACTGGGCTCATTATTGATTACGAAATCCTTTCCAAATATTGCCTGAATGCACTACCACAAAAAGGGATTTGGGAGAAAATAGTGCTGGGTACTCCACTTATATGGTACAAATCCCACCAAGAAGAATGCAGCGAAAAATTATGTAGGATCTTCTAATGCCATGGAGGTTAAAGCTGCAGAAATTCTATGGAAAAGATCCATTAAAAATTGTGGTATGCGATATGTGAGCATCTTGTCAGATGGTGATGCCAAGACCTATCAACATTTATCATCATTAAATGTGTATGGTAACTGCATAAAAATTGCAAAGAAGAATGCATTAACCACGTGGCAAAAAGGCTTGGCACAGGACTCCGTAACAAAATTTTTAGAGTGGCGGAATAAAGGTATCACTATTGGTGGGCGGAAAGAGGCAACCTCAAAGAAAACACCATTGTGAAACTGACTAACTTTTATAGAAAAGCTATAAAAGACAATGCGCCAGATGTAAGAAAAATGAAAAGCGCAATTTTAGCTTCATTGTTTCATTGTTCATCTACAGATAAAACTCCAAAACATAGTAAATGCCCTACTGGCTCGACATCATGGTGCTTTTACCAGAGGGCATTGGCTAAAAATGAGAACCCTATGTCCCATTCACTGATGAAAACTAAGCTGTCGGAACAAGTTCTGGAAAAAATACTTCCAGTATATCAAAGGCTTGTAAACGATGATGAGCTTTTAGAAAGATACAATGCAGGAAAAACTCAGAATGCCAACGAAAGCATCCATAGTGTTATTTGGAAAAACTGCCCAAAAGAAACTTTTGTTTCTAAAAAAGCGACTTGAAATGGGTGTTATATCTCTACATAGGTGGATATAATTTTGGCTGCTTCAATAGTTTAGCTATTGAACACAATGAGTTAAGTTCTGTTTCTGTGGACATTTCGCATAAACGTGATAAACGACGTTTAGCTCAGAGTGAAAAAAAGAATTCTAGTGATTGGAGAAAGAAAAGAATAATCAATAAATTGGCTAAATCGTCCAAAATTACAAAGAACATTAAAAAGAAGGGGAAACATATGGTGCTGGTAAATTTTAAATGTTTTCTTAGTAAATTAATATTTATTTGCACTAACATTGAAAACATTTTACCGAAAACTGTACCATGTGAAACCAATGCATTCTATTATAATTTTTTTCTCTTCAAATTATGCTTGTAAATAAATAATCTAGTATAAATATGTCTGTTATTAAATAAAATGGATGCTTAATAATATCAGAACAACAATTATGAAAGGTAAGTGGAAAAACATTTTTAAAATGACTTTTCTCAAAACTTTGTTTTTCAGATTTACGTGCTTTTAAAATGTTCCATGCGTCTCAATTTTTGAGCAAATTACTTGAAATTTCTCGTGAAGAATACTGATAAGTACATAAATAAATCTGGGTATCCATTTAAAATTTTGACTTTATTTAGATAGTTAATTTCATTTTTAGTGTACAAAATCTGTTATTTACAGAAAATTAAGTGCAAATAAACAAAAAACTTTTTAAAAAATTAACCGGTGCATGAAATTGCTAAATAATACCCACTTATGTGTAACATGTACTAATAAACATTAATAATGTTAGACGAAGTCAAAAAATAAAAAATTGAAACGCATGGAATGTTTTTGAAAAAATTTAAAAATTATTAATTTTTTAAATTTAAAAAAATTTTAATTGAAATTTTTTAAAGATATAGTTGATCTAGTTGTATTCCAGTGTATATGCTCATAAATTTTCATTACTCTTACTTAATAATTTAAAAAAAGTTTTTGAAAGTCCACTGTCCCCTTAAGAAATTAAAATTTGTTTTGCGTGGTTTATAAAGTATATTAAAAGATGAACCTCTGTACAACGGATTTTCCATATATCGAAATTTTTTCCGGAATTTAGCATCTTCGTTACATAGAGGTCCGACTGTGTATATATATATGTAAGGATAATTAAATTAGATAAAGAATTAAATTCCCGATCTAGCACTTAATTCATATTTTTCAAGTATCAAACTAATCACCCATTTATTTCTTCCGAACATATGGCCTAGCCAATATACATGTGTAATTCCAGATCGTTAGATTTAATCGCCCTATATGTCAGCATTAACTTTCAAGTACACTCATAAAATCAGAGGTACTTCTCACGTCTGGCTTAAGTGGTAAAACACTTAGATTTCACTTTGGCGTTCTTTTTTTCTCTGCTTCTCAGCGTCAAAACTTGTATAGGTTTCATCAAATAAAGATCCTTTTTAAAACTAAGTCTCATTTTGGCTCAAAAACCATGTCATATATATATAAATATGAATATATATATATATATGAATATATATATATATATATATATATATATATATATATATATATATATATATATATATATATATATATATATATATATATATAGTAGTAAGACCCCGCTTAGTAGGTATACGTTCCATCAAAGTAGAACGTAATATGAAACAGCGTTAAACGAGGTTATCTCATCATGTAAATAATGGGGTTAGGAGAAGATAGGTAGAAAATTTGTCAGTTATTTTGCCATTAAATTTATTAATTAAGTTTTTATAACAATAAAACAAAAATATATTTCTTACAAATATAGAAACATAATAAACGAATATACATATAAAAATAAAAAAAAAATTCTAAGTCAGTTTCTTTACATTTTAGATCATTCAGTCTGTTCTGTATTTCCAATTTTCTGTCTTTTTATCAAGTTTAACTTAAAGGCATATTGCATTCAATTTCGCCGTCAATTCATTTAAAAAATCTATTATCCATTTCATACATTGTAATATTTCTAGAACGGGTAATTCTAGTTGCAGAGCTTGTCGTAGTTGCATTTGCCGATAGCAGTATTTTTTCTTTGTTCTTACGAATGGTCCTTGTTGTTGAATTTACCACATTCAATGCAGCACCAATGTGAGATTGACACTCACCAGTATCTAATCTTCTAATCACTTGCATTTTAGTTTCTAGTGAAATGCTTTTCCTTATAGCATTATTTTCGTGGTTTTTATTATCACCCATGATAAAAACTAAAAATACAAATATTTGTCACTATAGAAATCGTTGCACTGTCTAAATTTATTCCTACAATAACGTCAACAAATGTTTGAAACGATAAAAGTACATTAGTATAACACCACAGAAAAGATGAAACCTAAATAAACTGCTTCGGATATCGGGAAGCATAACACTGCGTGCGATTTCGGGGAATCCCACAATTAAAAAAAGAGCATTAAACCGAAATAGCACTAAACGAAACAGCGTTAAGCGGGGTCTTACTGTATATGCACATTACAATATCAAATTAGGCAAAAGAATCGTTTTACAAAAACTTTATAAGTATGTCTGACTAGGTTTTTAAATTTTCAATTCACGTTTCACTCAAAATATTGTTCAAAATTATAACTAAATAAATTATGATGATTCAATTGCAGCCATAACATTGAATGGGTTGTTTAACCAGTTAACTGCAGTGCCCCTGTTGGAGAGAGCGCAACTATGTGTGTCATAGAAATCGAGCAATGGCGAGTATACTAGTCAGTTACAGAGCAAGTGTCACTGTTAAAATACTAGATAAAAAGATAGGTTTATTTATAAAATTGCCAATTTAATGACCAATACTTTCTGTAGGAAAGGGGTTGGGTTGTACTGAGCTATAAAACATTTTAGCTTTGTCGCGGGCGTCCTTTTGACCTAAGTTCTTATGTAAATTCTATGAATTTTAGGGACCGTTAAAATTACCGTACTGAGAGATCTAAAGATAGACTGGTTTACTTCCTTCTTACCTGACAAAACATGTTCTACCTGTCTTGACATTACAGAAATTCTGAAGTAGATGCTGTAGGATTGACTCCAGTTCTATTACCAGAAAACATGCTTAATTTTCCCACCCCAGTAAAATAACTGATCATTAGGCAGTACGGCATTGGGCTAGTACTCTAATTTTAGCACTATGTTGCAACATCAAACAATTGGCACGTCAGTTACATCACTCCATAGCTAGGTGTCTTCGGGCCAACAGCTATCAATGGGCTCAACATCTGGTCGGCGTCACACATTTTTCCCATGGTTGACCATACCTGAAGTAACCCTTATTATGAAGCAATTTTTCAACTCTTGACTCTTGTAAGCTAACATCTAAGAAAATTATCATAGCACATAAATAAATTCGTTGTGTGAAATACGCTGTTTCAGGCGGAGCATACGCATAAGTTCATCTTAAATTTCTCCTATTTTTTATTTATTTGTTTTACTCTAGCCAGGCCACAAAATATTCTAAACATCTTAAAATTTGAGAAAATGTTTTGCTTTTCTCAAGAATTATAATTTAAGTAGCCAATGGTCACTACTTTTTACGCATGGTGCGCATAGTCATGACACAAAATCTTGTAACTTCTCCAAGACGAGTATACTTGTCAATCACAGTTATAACTGATTAATAACGCCACACACACACACACACTATAACACGAGGGCTGTCAGCACAAGAACTTGTAATTTTGAACCACGTTAGAATTACAAGGATGACACCCGAGCTGGCATTCCACTCTTCTAACTTCCACACAATGCCAATGTGAGCCACTACAACTTTCGCGGGCATCAACCCCCTTAATGGTCAGTAGGACTCGGACTCATGCATATTTTTGCCCACAAATAATAACATGATGCAGAAATAATTTTTTTTAAATTTTATCTAAAGAACTATAAATGAATGTTTTACATTCTATATTACTGATAAGTAATATTTATTGCTTTTTTGGTTCGTTTTAGGAATAAACTTACCTGTGACATCAACGTAGGCTCTTGCCGAATCGGGAACTACATCGTTTGGTAAACTTAAGCGGTAGTTTGCTGTAAATGTGTTATTTGGTTTATCTGTAAGAAAAAATAGATTTTAAAAATCATATTTAAAGAACTCGAATAAGTCACATTTGTACTAAGACTAGCCTTGACACATACATATAAATTGAAAGCATGATGAGTATTTTGTAAATATGTAACACAAATAATTTATATCCAGTGAGTCATTTTTATATTTTTACAAAACATATGTTACCAAAGTCGAATCATTGTTAATAAATTTTATTTTGCATTGTTCAAAAATGTATGTACGCTGAGAAATTATTATTTAAAATAAATTCTCCTTCACACTCAAGACATATTTTTACCGTAGAATTTGTTAAATTTTGCTTACTTAAAAAATTGTGTTTAAAATACATTTTTTTCAACAAAAAATGAGCATTACTTTAAATAATATTTTAATTTTTAGAAAAATGTGATAAAATGTCAATTTAACGATTTTCTTTGAGTATTTAAATGAATCACACACACACACACACACACACATTTGTCTGAAATTTCTGCTCTAAAAAATATTTCAATTTTCAAGAATTGTTAATTTTAACACAAGTAGATGAAGAACCCGTTCTTCGCACGGGTTTAGTTTTAAAAAATAAAAAATAATATCCTTGATATAATAGATAAATTGTAAGAAGTTAAATCTCGGTACAAAACAATGTACAGAAAAATGTAAAATAATCCTATTATGAGTGCACTTATTATTTGTCTATAACACCACTTGGGGGTCAATTTACGGATATCTGGTCGTTGTAAGGAACATGCCTCCAAAATTTCAAGTCAATAGGTCAAATAGTTAAAAAAAATAGGAATATTTATCTATAACACTCCTCAACACCTCATGGAGTCGATTTTCGCAAAATCCTTTAGTGGAACACTACTCCATGAAAGGAACATCTCCCTACCACATATCAAGTCTGTAGGCCTTATTGATGAAAAACAGGCAATTTTAATTATTGCGGCCCTTAAGCCCTCAGAACGTCCTAGGGGGTCGACTTTTGAAAAACTCTTTTTGCAGTATAACTATAAACACAAAAAACTCGCCTGCTATAGTTTTAAGTCTGTAGGTCTAATGGATTAAAAAAGAGAATATTTATTTATATAGAGTCCTATAAGCCCTTGCAGCGCCATTTGGGGTCAATTTTTCGTAAATACTTTCTTATCAGAATGAAGTTAACATCCCTACCTAATTTCAAGTATTTAATTCTAACAGTTCAAAAACAGGACTATTCATTTATAACGCACCTTAAGCCCTCACAACGCCCCATGGAGGTTGATTTTCGCTAAATGCCTAAGTTGATCTCTACTCTATGAAATGAACATTTCTACCAAATTTCAAGTCTGTAGGCCTAATAGTTCAAAGAATGGAATGTTTATAAAAAAGTTATAAATATTCCTGTTACAAATCATTTAAGCCCTCGGTACGACATTTGAGGGTCGATTTTCACTTAACCCGTTTTAGAAAGGAACGTCCCTACCTAATTTTAAGTGCTTAGGTATAATCATTGAAAAAGAGGAATATATATATATATATATATATATATATATATATATATATATATATATATATATATATATATACTAGAGGACCCAACAAACGTTGTCCTGTACACACATCTTAAATTCAAAATAAAAGATTTTTGAATATAGCGCAGTCTGCCGAATCCAATGTAAAACATTCCAATATCAACAATTTATAAATAAAAAATTAATTAAACAAACATTTATAAACCGAACCATAAATCTAAACCATTATCGAGACCACTGGAGCAGACAAAAATTTTCATCAAAATCGGTCCGGCCGTTTAGGAGGAGTTCAGTTACATACACACGCACAGAAGAATTACATATATAAAGATTATTTGAAAAGATATGAATTAAAAACGCTAAAAAGCTTGAATCGCGTCTGCCTTTTCGTAACAATAAAGACCGGGTTTGGCCAGTTTGGCTGAAAATCAATTTTCGACGCCAACTTACGTCTTTTTCAATTCCTACTATTAGCTCACGATCTCTATACATATTTTATTTGTTTATTTATTTATCTTGGTGGAATTTTCAATCGTTAATAAAATACATTTTTAAGCACTCAATTGAGCTGAAATGTAATGTACATGATTATTTTGAATGAAAATACAATAATTTAATTATAATAAATAAAAATTAATTGATTAAAAATAATTATTTAAAAAATTACAAATAAAGCCACGTTGGTGACTTAGGGATTTTTTTGGCGACTTATGTCAACATTTGAGAAGGTTTTTTTCTCACGTGTTAAAGCATTCAGTTGAAAGGAAATTTTATATACACGATTGTTTTGGATGAAAATACGATACTTCAATGATAATTAATAAAAATTAATTACCACTTAATGTTGTGATTCTGTCATATGCATATACATATTTATATTAATTGCAACTATTTAATAAAAAGTAGCTAAAATAAATTTTTTCTTGTTTGATCTAAGTAGGAATTCATTTTAAATTTTTTTTATATTACTTGTGTGTGTGTGTGTGTGTGTGTGTTTATAACAATAGCGTTGTTACAACAATGTTGAGTTGTATTTTTTGAATGTTTTTAGTTAATATCTTTTTAAATAATAGCGATATCGGACAGAATTGTGAATCTAAACCATTCTCGAATTTACTTGAACCCGCACAAAAAATTTAATCGAAATCGGTCCAGCCGTTTAGGAGGAGTTTAGTGACATACACAGGCACAGAAAATTTATATATATATATATATATATATATATATATATATATATATATCGGTTACTAAGCCCTCGCAATGTCCCTTAGGGGTCGATTGAGGTTAAAATGGAAGCATTATTACTGAATGAGAGATACAGAGATATATATATACCATATCATATAAACTCTTTAATGATACCGGGACTCGTTTCTGAGCTTTAGCGGTGCACACGTTGTACACTTTCCTACGTAATATACTCGTACATATGTATATAGATTATAATTACTGTGTGTGTTAAACATGTTACCTTTAGTTGTGATTATGTTTCTAAAGCTATTTTAACTGTCTGATAGAGTCTGCCATTTTAATGTTTGTTCAGCATTTAGCTGAAGTTATTGCCAGCTGGGGGTGGCAAACAGAAATCTGTAAAGACTTTTGTATTGCTAAACTTTGTTTTAAATTTAATTAAATTCCTTAGAACGTTTTTATGCATGCATATATACTCATCGAAGCCGAGTGGCTGAGTGGTTAGTGCATCGCGCTTCCACATCACAGGTCCGAGGCTCAAACGCCGGGCTTGGCAAGGTTAATTCAGACTTTTATCCCTTTAAATGGTCTATAAATGAGTACCAAGATTGCTTGGGAACTAAACACTGAGGGTGTCACGTCAGACTCACCACCTGAACGTAATATTTGCTCATGCACCTAAGAGCCTAAGGTCACGTATATTGAGTTGAACATTGTAGGCCTTGTTCCTTATGGGCTGTTGCGTCACTGAGCTAAGTTATATATACACATCTATGCAAAGCTGTGCGAAATCTCTCGCTACCCAGAAATGAGGTAAACTTGAAGTTCACGATGTTTCAAGGGTTTCCTTAAATCGGGGTTCAACTGCATATATATATATATATATATATATATATATATATATATATATATATATATATATATATATATGAATCTTTTAAAAATTGGATCTAAGTCATAGAGAAATTAGTAAGCGTGTTATTGCTATACATAAAAAAATGGGTTTATGCATTCCAGAGATTAAATTTATATATTTTTAACACCTAAATTTCATAAAAATCCTGTTGAATTCTGTACGGTTACAAATGGGTTTACAACATTTATCACTACTGCAGGTAAAATGCTGCATAATATTCTACAAAATTTCATCAACCGTCAAGATAATAAACCTATAATTAAATCATAGATCTAGATTTTTTGAAAAATAAATATATTTAATCAGTTTCTAGTTCAGATTTTGAAGATCTTTTTAATTGCATTTATAAAATGAAATAATTTAGGACATTTAAGAAAACCACAGAAATTGTAATCTTAATATCAATTTCCACAAATTTAAAATTTTCATAGAATTAGTTTTAAAAGAAAACTATATTAATTTAAATGGTACTCTTTATAAACAATTTAAAGGTTTTTCTAAAGGTGGACCTAATAGCAATAGCAGAGCTAATTTATGTTTACATTATTTTGAAAGTAAATATGCTTTGACTATTATGTTTTTAGATATATTGATGATTTAATGGTTCTAGATAAAAATAATAATTTTTTAACCCCAATATATTAATTTTTATCCTACTAATTAAACCACACACGAGATAAAATTAACAATAATCCATTAACTTATCCATCTAAGTATAATCAGTAAAACTGATTACTTAGATGAATCATTGAGTGTTCTTTATAATATCTTGTATTGTGATATTTATGATAAAAGAGATGCATTCAATTTTAATATTATTAATGTGCCTTTTTGAAATTCAAAAATATCAATCTCTTTTTTTATTAGAAACATTATTATTAACTATACTAATCGCAACAATATAAACCTAACACCATTTTAAAACTTAATAATGTTTTTGGTTATTATATTGAACATGAATGCCCTATTAATTTTCTTTACAATTACATTTCTAAAGAGTTTAAGTTAAATGACAAATTTGAATTAAATTTGTGCTGCAGGTTTCAATGCTGTACTATTTATTTCATCTATAATGTTATATATTCACACACATTCATCTTACTATTTTTTAACAATAACATTACTGAAATTTCTACATACAGTCACAAGATGGCGCTACATGTTACAAAAAGAAATATATTTAAATTCTTATTCGATTCACTATTTATGATCGTGGGTGCTCTTTATTCTAAAGCATTTCGTGTAAAATATTTTTTTTTAATTATACAAAGCCTTTTTTTAATATAACACATCATTATATACTAATTGTTACTTTTATGCGAAGCCACTCTTAGTTGGTTGGAACTGACAGGAAATGTTATGACGATGTGTTGGGGGGAGGGGGTAATGTTATTTGTTTTATTAGCACTTTATGGAAAATATTTTTAATTTTTACATCAAGCAAGTAGTTTTTATTAATTTTTCATGTCATAATTTTATTTAATGCTAGCATTAGTGTATTTTATCGCCCATACTGTTATATTTATAGTATCTTCTTTTTCCTTTCCCAGTAGCCCTTAGTATAGGCAAACATCAGGTGTTGACTGATCTCAAAGCATCGCTTAAACGTGCTTTTTTGGTGCCAAAGGCCATGAGTTTGTTATTAATCTATTGTGGCTAATATTTCTCTGTACTTGACTAGTTATACTTATATTTAGGATTATTTAGAAACATAACTATTTTGTGGGAGTGTGTATATATAATGCTATGGAATATGTTGTAGAATAAAAAATCAATTTTAACTAACGATAATGTGATAAATCATACATTATTTTTGTTTTCATAATTTTTTTGTACTACCTTTACCGTAAGAAATATCCTTTTTACATGACTGAAAAATGTTTGGATGGTAAACAAATATGAAAAAAGAGTATGGGCATATATCGAATACATTTGTGAATGGTGAATAATGACTGATCCCATAAATAGGTAATTTACTATATGTATTTAAAGTTCCAATTACATCACTCAATCTCTGCATTCAATAAAAATGTTTCTATCTGTAAGAAAATTTCAAATTTAATTAAAATTTTTTAATATATGTATAAATTATGACAATTATAATTTGAAAATTTAATAACATTTAAAAATGAAAAAAACCTTAACTACACACAGTATAAAGACAAATTCCTGGCCTTGGGCAGAAAACAAAATACTGTGTCATACATTTTCGACAGTTATAATTTGAAAATTTAATAACATTTAATGAAAAAATCCCAGAACAAAATGCCTATAAAAATAAAAAAGAAAGTTTGTTTTGTTATAATGAAATATATAACACCAAAAGCATCGTTGTGTTATTAAACACTTAACTATTTCCCCCAAACACCAGTTGGTTGCATAAAAAACGATTCTTTTCATTTGTCCTCGGGCATTTGTCCTTTTTATTTTCACTCGGGAACTGTATTTCCACTGTGAATTCTAATACACTAGGTGTGGGCAGCTAGAGGCTCACATGTCACATGCGACACGCAAAGGTTTTTTTTTATGCATCCAACCTAGACACAGTCAACAAATCCGCTTTGAACCGAGATTTCTTTGTTATATGCGAAGAAAGATTCGTCTTGTATTTTTCACTATTAGGAAAACAGAGTTCCTTTACTCCTTCGTTATGAATACCGATTAACATAATGTATTTCTACGGAGAAATCATCTGCAGCGTACGGAGGATGAGATCACAAGAAAATTTCAAGATCGTAAGAAATTTGAGCATAAATTCAATTTGTCCTGTTATCCAATTGCTGCGTATACAGATACAACACTTGAGGAGCTACAGCTTGAACTTATTGGCTTACAATCAGATGACATTGTAAAGGAAATCTGTAATGCTATGACATTGACATTTACAAATCTTTGTCGTCTGAAAAATGCCCATGTATGAAGAAATTTGCAGGGTATTTATTTTCTATATTTTAATCAACATATATTTGAGAGCAAAGCTTTTCCTGCATGAAGATCAACACGATTAAATATAAATGCAAGTACAACAGGATGACGTATACATGAAGGCAATCATGAGCATTTAAACAAGTTACCTCATTCCTGATTTTTGAAAAAAAAATGTAAGAAAATATGATTGAATGTGCTTATAGCTATACATAATACGCATTTAGCACAATTACTAAGTTTAATAAAACCATCAACGTTTTATTTAATTTACGTTTATTGTTTTTATTATGAATGCAATCTTTTTTTAAAAAAGGTGCGAACTCCAGGATTCCAAAATTTGACTCGCAAGCCAAAACAATTTTTGCACCCCTGTTCTACACCAATCCAGAATTTCACGGAATTTCCTATTTTTCACTTTGCAGTGTTTCTAATAGATGTCTCCAGAAGATTGGATTCTAAAACTTGTAAAATAACAGGTCTTACCACTTTTTGTTTAGGTGGAGAAATTGAGTTAGTCTGCATTTGTTCGCGGTGTATTGCTTTGTGGGAGCATTTCTTTCCGATTTTGTCATGAAATAAAACGACAGATGATATTATGTGACTCAAAACAGAATTTAATTCTAACATTGGATCAGATAGAGAATCTGGTTTTTTTATAAATGAATTCTGAAAGTTATTTACTGGAAGCTTGTTATTCAGATATATTCATCACAAGTTTCAAGATAGTGAAACATATATCAGGAATTAATAAATGCAATACTTTTAATAATTTTGTGTGGTTGCTGATTTAAATTCATATAAAATTAGAAAACAAAACAGTTTATAAATATATGATTTTCAATGTTTTAAGGAAAACATAATTCTTCTGAGAAAAAAATGTCATTTCTATGTATTAAATATATAACGCAATAGAATTTTTACTGGATTATATTTTTAAAAAGTTAATGATTTATGGTAAAAGAAAATTATTAATAGATTTATGATATTAAAATAAGGAAATCCCGAGTATCATATTATATACACACAGTACTTATTCCTTTAAAATAAAATGTTTTCTTTAAATATTTTCCTTATAAGATTTGATAAAAATTAAAATAGAAAACATTCGTATTAGAAACTCGGAGAAAAAATATAAAAAACTAGCACATTGATAATTCAAATCTATTTACTTTAAGCAATATTAAAAAACAGTTATTAATATTTTGATTATATTAAATTAACTTATTCCAAAAAATATTCTGAAATACTTTTTAATTATGAATTATTATTATTTTTATACTGATTATCTTTGAACGATTAGCTAAAAGCAAAGGAATTTCATTCAATACGATTCACCTAAGCGAATCAGTTTCGAAATAAAAGTTGTTTGATGTTGATTGAAATTCTGAAAACAAGAAAATTTCAATTTAATTAGTATACAGTTTTGGATTATGGTTAGTTCTACCTCTTAGAATTGTAATGAACTCAGAATACAAATTCGTAATTAATACCAAAAAATTTTCGAGGAACTTAAGGACAGATAAGTTTTTTTCCTTATTTAAAACTTATTCATCAGCACTCAATTTTATAAATCAAGTATACAAAGCTCGGAAAATAATTAGCGCTAAAGGTTGAACTAAATAATTATTTTTGTCACACTAATATTCTCGTCGTCGTATGTTCTTTGTTTTCAATTGAGCAATTCATTAGTTACCAGGCACAAATAAAATCAGTCCATCTTTAGTGGCTAATTATTTGTATTGTTCCATGTACAGCCACACAATACACCAAACAAGCACAACATTTAAAACTAACAACACTAAACATTAAACTTTTGTTTCCTTATTTTCGTTTTCCATGCTACAGATCGTAAGCGTCCTTTTGCACCTCCTCCATTTTGGTAAAGTTCTCTTCTCTCTCTTTTCCAAGGACAGCGCTAGACCGTGGTAGCCGAGTGGTATAGTTATCACATCGTGGCTGGCTTTGTCACGAGTTTGAGCCCAGTACCACTAAAGAACGTGTAGGGAAGTGATGCAAGCTAAATCTGCCGAGAGCTGAAACGTCCTCCCGTTAGTGTGGCGTGTAAGTTAGCAGAGGGGGTGCCAGCTCAGGCGTCGTCCACGTCACTTGACCATGGTTCAAAATTACGTGGTCCGTCGCCAAAAGCCCTCGTGTAGTTGAACAGTGCGACGCACAGTGGGCAGTTTTCCCAATCTGGCGCTCGGAAAGTCCAAAAATGAAATTGCGCGAAATACAAAAACAACCCACTATTTTTGGTCCTAATATGTTCCTCAGCCATACGGTAAACAATTTTCGTCTATACGCGAATGGAAATATTCTACAATAAGTGGTTTAGATTGGGTTTCTTTTCGTTACAAAAACACTTAAGAACGTTATTTTCTAGAAGTTCAATCGTTTCGTCTGAAAAAGATTTTGCATATTTAAGCGGGGGTTTTTAATACATGCCATGGGTAAGTTATTTCTTGATTTGACTTATAAATTAGGTTCAAGTTTGATTAAAAATTGTAAAAACATAACATTAAGCACAGCATCTAACTCCTACTAACATATGTAGATTTTTTTGTGTTTATTGGAGTATAACTTTTGGGATTGACACTGATTGATCATAATAACACTTGAGTCACATAGAGTTGATATAGACCTTCAATTTAATACCAAATTTAGCTGCTACTACCTTCTACTCCTAAAGTTATGATTCTTTTTTCAGCGTTGGCCGATGGTATTACACGACGTGCCTTATGCAATGTAAGGAAGGAAGAGCAAGATACTAGCACACAACTAATGTTGTTTTGAGTTTCGTTAGGACTACAACGGATCAGTTAACCAGCATCAGTTAAAATTTAGAAAAATTGTTAAAAATTTCTGCTCGTTTGTAGGGAAAAAATAGATGAGGTGCCATAGAAATGAAAAGTTATTCTCCAAGCCGAATGATGCGTGGTTGTCGGGGGAATAAGATTTATATTATATTTTATTATTTTTAAGAAAAATATGTAGCTAATATTTTAGTGTGGTATTTTATGTTTATTTAAGCTTATAATATTTATTTTTCAGAATTATAAACTTCAAAATGGTTTTTCTCGGTTTGTGTTTTTTTACACATTCAGATAACCACTTCTGTCACAATTATTTACCAATCACTTCCATTTTTTCCCTGTATCTTATATGTAATGCATGTAACAAAATTAGGGATCCATTTTGCTGTAAATTGAATACTTTTTTTTAAAAAAATTAAATGTGGGAAATATTAGGGGTTTTCTTTTGTTGAATTTTAGCATGCATATATCAACATTTTATTATTTTTTTCTCCAAAACTAATAAGGTATTGTAAAATCGACCCCTAAAGGTGTTTAAAACATCCTTAGAAATCTTACAAAAATTTCATGTCAAAAAAGTAATTAACACAAAAAGAGTAGAATTTTAAAAATTTCCAAATTTTTTTAAAATAAATTAAATTTGTAGGATTGTGTGAATAATATGTGAAAAATTTTATCTCGTATCATTTTCTTAAATAAACATTATATGCTATGCTAAAAAATGTAATTTTTAAAAACATAAAAAAATGCTCAAAGGGTGCCGAATCCTTTTAATCAGTACCTATTATCCCCTTTGTTTTATTTGTAGAATGTTATGTTTGATTGTATTTGTTTAATCTTTAACAATTATCAAATTTAAAGTTTTTAACTATTTCTTGTTTAAATTCTCCCACGTGTAAATTACTGCTTCTGTTAATATCCTTAGACCCTTATTAAAAAATAAATGATTGCTAGTTCCACTTAGCAATCATTTATTCTTGATCAACCTTGATCCCTATTAAGACTTATTTGTTAGTAAAAAACAGAAAAGAATACCCAATTTACATTAATTACTATGATTTTAGATCATCATGAAGACTTTAAAGCCATAAAATTTCCGTGCGCCATATTGGGAAAACTTCCCACTCTGTGCGACGTTAATATTCACTCATTCACCCAATGGCAGCGCCACCTATACAGTTTTTTAAATCCGGCGAATCTTATAGACGCTTAAAATAATTTTATTAGCAAAATACTTTTTTAAATTGCCATGAATCTGGAAGTTCTTACAACCCCTGAACAAAAAAAAAAGTTTGAAGCGTAGTTTAATGGGTAGAGAAGAAAACATAAGATAAGAATCTTTTCCAAAAAAAGGGCTTTTAAATATCCCTTTTTCTCTTCTTGTAAGAATAAAGTTGCAATTATATTTTTTCACAATGACAAGTATATAAAGGAAAGATTGTTTATAAACTATTTTTCATTATTTTTATTTTTGAATTCTCATTTCAATTTGTATACCATAATTTGAATAATTTCAACAATATAAGGAAACTCTAAAATAAAAAAAAGGAATATAATTTTACCTCGACTTCAAATGATTGTGTGATTGCATCCCTTGCATAGGCATAGTATACTGGAGAGTTTCCGCAAACCTGACTCGAAGAAGCTGTTTCTGCCCTTACAGTGATGTTGACATTGCCAACTGTTGTTGCTTTTAATTTGAGTCTAATACTATTGCTGGTATTTGGCTGGACACAAACATCTCCTTTTGTTGAATCACTGGTAACAACAAATCCTTTTGGTTGCTCCAAGTTAACTGTTATCTATAAATTGACAACGACTCATTTAAAAAAAGAACTACATTTCTATAAAAAATTAAGAAAAATACTTCAAATTAAGACATCTACGCAACAAAATTATAGGTATTAATGAAAGAAGGCTTCTATTGTGAGATTTACAAATATTTATTTTAAATAAGTTGTGATAAAATTCTAGTGCATCAAAATGGAAATGTAATCATAAAAATGTTATTAGATAATTTCTAAATAGCACATATTGATACAAAACGATCAAGTGCAAATGCTATATTTTAGGAAGAATCCCTGTGCAATTTCATCCGTGTAGAGGGGACGTTAAATCTGTCGTGACTCAATGTTTTTCCGTTGGTGTGGACAGGTAATTAGGAGAGGGTAGGCCAGCACTTGACCGACGTTCAAAATTACGATCCGATAGCCTTCGTGTTGCTTTATAGTAGTGGTGAGCAGACTTTTACAAGGCGCAGTCTACTTTTAATTTTTCAAGATGCTGCGGTCCACCTTGTGACGTTGGTCTGATGAACAACAACAAAAAAAACCTCAACAATATTTAAATTATAACAATAAGAAATACAGAATATGTGTACTTACCTACATAACTACAGTAGAAAAACTTACTCTTTTAAAACTACGTTTTAAGTAAAACGCAAAATACAAACATACTAATTATACCCAGAAATTTAATAATATCAAATGATGCATTTTCAGACATTTAACAATCCATCAAAAAATAAAAAAAATTTCACTTAAAATTAGTTCTCGTAGCTAGAGTCTCAGTAGAAGACTTAGTCTTCATATTATCCACCCCACTCTTGAATACCTCGATGTATATTTAATAACTGCTAATCATCACTGAATTCTAAGTAGGCGTCTGTGAAACGGGAATGATATATGCTTCGTTGAAAATGTAGATTCACACAGATAGGTAGAGCGAAAGAATTCCAACTTTTTTAAAATTCTGGAATATTTTACTTCGTCTCTCCGTTATATTCCAAAAGTTATTCTTTGCAAATTACGTCCTTTAAAGTAGAAAAAAGACTTCGTTTTCCTCAAGAACATGTAACATATTTTAAGTTAAATTCTTCACATCATCTTTTCCGAATGGGTAACCCATGAATGCAACTTTTGATTCTAGTCTAGTAAAATCTTGAAAGCGTCTCACAAATTTGGGTTTCAGTTACATTCACGGTGTCTCTTTCATTCATGGGTGTTTCCATTATCTTGATAACCACCTGTGTTTCTTTTATTATGCGTGTCTAACGTTTTATGTGAAGGCGGTCGGTCCAAAATGTCTTGGCGGTCCTCCGGTCGATCGCGATTGACTTAATGTTTACCCCGGCTTTACAGTGTGATGTAAATATAAATGTCTCTGTATGTATAATTTCAGTCGTACAAAAATATCATTTTTTCAAATAAATAATTTGCTTAAAATATTTTTGAAAAAATACTTAATGTTTTTTATATTCAGCACTAATGAACTGTACCGAATTTTACAACACATTCATTATTTAGGTCAAACTTTAAAACTAAATTGATATTCCTTTCTTACATTAAACATCGCTATTTGATTGTAAATAAAAATATAGCAATAAAAAATTATTTTTGCTAATAAAACGACGAAGAAAATAATTTAAAAATTATTTTTACAATACTTCAATGCATAAAAAGGAAATTAACAAAGTATGTGGAAAATTTATATATGTTTGAATATCTTTTAAAACTAGCTTAAAAATAATATTAGTACAGTATAAAAGCGTTTCATAAATATCTATGCTATCGAAATTTCTCTTTATAAAAATATTTATATAGTTTCAAACCATTAAATAGATATTGAGAAGTATATACAGGGTGTCAAATAATTAGTTGGGCAATTTCAAAAGAGAAGAACTTTCGCAATGTTAAATGAAATTAACCCACTTCAAGTCAAACTAGTAGGAATAAATTCAATGTTTACATATAGAGTGTTAGATATAATAAAAGGGTAGGACAATCCTCATGCCATCCTAGAACTTGAAAGAGATGGTCACAAGGTAAACGTGTTTTGTGCAATGACTTCCTCGAATGTTGTCAGACTGTTACAGAAATTAATAACTCGGGTATGCTACAGATTTTATTTATGCCAATCATCAAAGAAAAAATGCCTGGAGATTACGTTTCTCAACAAGATGGCACACTGTGTAACTACCACAATGACGATGCATCTATCCTCAATGTTGAGATGCCAGTTAAGATTGGTAGAAGAGGTGTCATTTAATGGGCATTACTATCACCATTGGTTTTCAATGTATGAAGTTTTTACTCCTCTATTTCTTGTATCCATTCCTGAAATAAAATCAAGAATCTGCGCTGCAGTTCTGATCGACGGAAATATGCTGAAAAATCTGTGTGCAGAGCTGATTTGTCAATGGGACATTTGTAGAGTATCAAAATAAAACCATATAAAACAATGATGTGATAAGTGGAAGCCACATCAAACAATGATAATAGTACACTTAAAGTATTTCTCTGTCTTACAACAATACAGTCCCTGGCCAAATTATTAGACGCACTCCTGTTTTTTAATACGTAATTGTTTTATATAAGTTTATACACTGCTGGACAATTGCTAAGGACGGATCACAAATTGCTATGTAGCATAACATTAAGCAACATGAGGCCTAGTAGGATAAAATATAGTTGCCACACTGTTCAGACATTAGAATAAAGAATATTTATTGTTCTGGAAAGTACAAAAGCTGTGAAACATCTGAAAGAAAAAAATGTTCATTTGATCTGCGTACGGAGAAATGGAACAATGCATCTAAAAGTCAGCAGGTGCCGGTCAGACAGTACGGTGCTGTCTGGTCAATTCTGCGTGCGTATAGTTCCTCCCCTCAAACATCTGGCAACAGTTTTTTGGGAGATCTGCTTTCCTGAGGCAGCAAGAAACTGATTTGCCACCTGCTGAGCTGTGGTGAGCCTGTTCCTTTTTGCTGATATAGGACGATATATCTGTCTTCTGCAGGCGTCGTACTTCTAACACGACCTCCCTCGTGTCGTCTGCTACACATTCCAGTAGTTTTAAATGACTTCCACAGCCGTGAAACAACACTGTGAGCGATGTCGAACTCCCTGGCAACATCTGTTATTTTTCGCCCTTCTTCGATCTTTCCAATAATTCGCCACGCATAAAATCATCTATGTGATGTCGGGAAGACATGCCAAAAATTTTAAGTTCGTCTACTAAATCTTTCCTGTAAAACTTTGACTTGAAACAACAACTGTCCACACGCGTCAAAACCTTTAAAGCTCTTATGAATGCTATCACGTGATGAACAGACGTTTTACATACTCATACTTCTTCTTACTAATATCCCGCACTTATTCTAATTTTCCACATTTTGCTTCCTTTCATTTTGTGGTTGCTATGGATGATAGTGTTATCCGTCCTTAGCAATTGTCCAGCAGTGTATATGCAATACTTTCACATTTAAACATAGATCAATCAATTTTTAATGAGGAAATTTATTATATATTTTGTATTTGTATTTATTTTTCCCATATGGCAACACAAAGTTAATAAATACTCCCACGAACGTAAACAAGTCTAAACCTGCTCGAGTCGCGTTCGCGCATGCTTCAGTTGTGGACGTGTTTCTCTGGGTTAATGTGCTTTGTTTTTTAATTTAGCAGTTTTATATTACGCAGTTATTTGTTTACTTTGTGTGTGGCGTTTAAATAATGAGTTTGTATACTTTCAGCATGGGTAAAAAGGGCGATCTTTTTCACCATGTAAGAAAGCAGAAGTAAAGGCCCTTGTGAATGCAAAATTGTTTTCGAACCGCGAAATATCACGAAGGTTGAAAGTTTCTGAAGATAGTGTACGACGCACAAAGAAATAAAGTTGAGTCAGGGGAAGAATTGAGCCCAAAAAGAAAGAAAAAATGCGACAGAAAGTCTATTTTCACCCCAAGGTCAGAAAGATCTTTAAAGAAAATTTGCCTTGAAAACAGATTTGCTACCACAAAAGTGATAAAATCGCAACTCCAAGATATTAATGTGAATGCTTCTGAACGCACTGTTCGAAGAAAATTTAAAGATTTAAATTTTGAGGCCTACCGCCCCGCCAGGAAGCCCAAGTTAACCCCTGCAATGAAAGCAAAGCGTCTGAATTGAGCCAAGCAGTGGCGTGATAAAGATGTGGACTTCTGCAGATCGGTATGTTGCTATAATTTATTCACAAACAAAGTGTTTAACCATTTTCTATGATTACAGAAGGAACAGCAAAGATGTTTATTTATAATTTTTAATTTTGACAGGTCTGCTTCAGTGATGAAAGCACATTTGAAATTTTGCAGAACAAAGCTCAGTTTGTGTGTCGTCGTCGTGGAGAAAAGTTTCATTCTGACTGTGAAAAACCCTACAAAAATAATGATTTGGTCAATCATCAGCAGAAAGGGTACTGGACGTCTGTACGTGGTTAAAGGTATGATGCGGCAAGACCAGTACAATGATGTCTAGCAAAATCGCTTGATTTCGCAGCTGGAGGAATGGTTTTCAAATGGAGAACCATACATTTTATGCAGGATGGAACTTCCTTGCCATACAGCTCGGTCTGTCAAAGTTTTTTGGCAGAACAAAATATCCCTCTGTTGGATTGGCTGGGTAATAGCTCTGATATGAACCCAATCGCAAACGTTTGGGAGTTAATGAAAAGAGAAGTGGCTAAAGATGTGATTACACATAAAATGCAGCTCTTAAAAAGAATAATTCACGTGTGGAATCATCATTTTCAAATGCAGGAGACAGTACAGTCTCTTGTATTGATAGCATGCCGCGCAGAGTTGAAGCTCTCATAGCGGCTAAAGGTGGATCAACAAAATATTAATATTTAATTGTATTTGTTCCTGTTTTCTTTCAAGTGTCAATAAATATATATTTTTTTCTTTAATGATGATATTTTATTTGTGATAATAATTGATTATTAAATAGACAACTAAAAAACATAAACTGTATCTGATAAATACAAAAAAACCTGTATGGTATCACCTGATAAATAATATTTTTATAAAATCTTATAGTGCGTCCAATAATTTGGCCAGGGACTGTATGTACTTTAAATTTTTGCCCAGTAAATTACGGGCAAGAAATTATTCTTTTTGCCCAAATAATTTGTCGACACCATGTATACAATTAATATAAATTTGTATCTTCAGAAGTTATTAAATTAAACTATAAATATGAATAACCTATTTATCTGACACTGTTTATGCATGCAAAAATCAAATTTTTACTTACAGGCAGTGCAGCATCAACGTAACTAAAGACAGATACAACGACAACAAACTCTTCACCTCTGATTACACTTATAGGAAGAGTATAAGAAATGAAGAAGGCTTGGAAGCCTCTGATAGAGGTCGTATTCGATAATCCTAAGCCATCTCTAGGATTGATACAAACAGCACTGCCTTCCCATTCTGTTATCGTGTCTGGAAGAGTCTCGTTTGATACGTACACACCATAAGGACTGCAATGAAAAATGTGTAGTGTAAAAAAAAAATCTAATTCAGGGTAAGAAATGATGATAGATCTTTTATGTAGTACATTGCATCTTAAGCATTTCAACAAATAGTATTAATATATTTTTCAATTAAATTCAAATAAAAACGCGAATGAAATCTATCACTGTTTGAAATACATTAAGTCAAGATGACTACGTTCTAGTCAGCGGCAATTACACTCATGGGCAAAAAAAAAATAGTGCACCAGGAAATAATTGCGGGATCGTAACGAAACGTCATGAAGGAACATGTTGGACAGATATGCAAATGATTAGAAATGCAGTGTGATTGCGCATTACGTATAACCGGTAGAGGGCGTTTAACGTCGTTCTCCGTGGAGTATTATACAAATAACCAAAACTTGTTTGAGTGTGTTGAATCGTTTACAAAGAAGAGCTGAGGTAGACATGCCATTACTCCTATTTCGAAGAGAATATGAGCAGATGTCGCAGTTTCAGAGGGGGAGAATCATCGGTAGGATAGAAGCTGGGTGGTCAGCTAGGCGAGTCGTTCGCAAATTAGGACGCTCTGAGTGTGTTGTGAGGAGGTTTGGGGACCAGTGGATCCGAGAGCTGTCATTTTCACGAAGACCAGGCTCAAGACGCCCTCGATAGACCACTCGTCTAGAAAACCGCCACATCGTAAGAAATGCACGCGTACTGCTAGCTGATTTATCGGCCGCCATCTAGGCACAAGTAGCACCTTCACTAGGGGTCACTGTGTCTTCTCAAACTTTATAAAGGCGTCTGGCTGAAGGACTTTGAGATCACGGTGCTCATTACCTGTGCTGCCCATAACGCCCGCGCATCAACGCCTCCGTTTGGGAATGGTCCGCTCTTGAGGAAACTAGACTACAGCGAAAGGGAACCAGGTCGTTTTTAGCGGCGAATCCAGATTCAATCTGAGCAGTGATGACAATCGTGTTTGTGTGTGGAGACCCAGTGGTGTGTGGAGACCTAAGACCTGCCTTTGCTTTACTGCGACACACCGCTATCACAGCCGATATAATGTTATGGGGTGTCATTGCATATAATACACGGTCACCCGTGCCAACATGAGAGCCCAGCGGTATGTCCATGACATCCTGCATCCACATGTGTTGTCACTCATACAACGGCTCCCAGGAGCCATTTTTCAACAAGACAATGCTTGTCCTCTCACGGCAAAGGTTTTACAAGATTGTCTCTGCACTGTTACTACCCATCCTTGGCCTGCTCGATCCCCAGATTTGTCTCCAATAGAACATATCTGGGATCATTTGGAACGGTGTTTTGGGCATCCCACGAGTTTGAACGAACTAGAGCAACGTTTGTCAAATTGTGGGGTGCGCCCCTAGTGGGCACGAACAAGTAGAAAATAAAAGATTTAAAAAAATTAACGGGAATGAAGTCAAACAAAATACTTTCTGACATAGTAAAAAATACACATTTACACTGATGTAATTTATATATATATATCATCTGGCGATATTACATCATCAAAAATGAAAGCTTCTACTTCAATACCTCATTAGCTATCTTTGACCCTATAAACAAATAAAAAAACACTTTGTTTGATTTGATGGTGTTCCATGATGAGAGTTTTATATTAAGTTTTTTTAAGCCTAAAATGCTACTCTTTCAGAAGAAAAACAAAACCCATACCCCTAATACAAAAAATGTATTAGAAAAAAATCATCACTGTTATTATTATTGAAATACTGTACATTAGCTGTAGGCAGCAGAGTATATTTGCTGATGGTATCTGTTTGACCTTCAAACTTAATGTATGGTTAGTTTCGTCCCTTCTTTTATATATGTTTTTATTTTTCCTTTAGGGAAGTTGTAAATAATGTATCTCTCTGTTGTGCTTTCATTCATGTAAAATATTTCGAAAAGCAGAGAGAGCACTTTGAAGGATTACTTGGCCAAGATTTATTTTTATGAATATTCTCAAGAAAATAAAGCATAATGAAAAATGTTTTACAATTTTTGTAGATAACATCCATATTATTATAATATTATAATGAATACACTTTTATTCCGGGAATTGTCGCGCGGGGCACAGAGCTCACGAAATCGTTAATTCTGGCAGAAATGTTTATTTGTTACCAATGGCCCTGACATTATCCTCCTGTATTACAGTCGTCATGGGAACTAAAATATATTTGTCACATATCTTACTCTTTTTTAGGGGTGGCAAACGTTTTTTTTAACAAATCTTAAGGTACTCGTTTTGATTGAGTTCCCAGCGTGACCACTTTTTTTTCCAAAATGTTTTCTATGATCATGCAACATTTTCCACTTTGAACAACTTAGTTTTGATTACCTTGTACGACTTATTATGGTTTGTAAATGTAAATGAACAAAATATATATATAAAAAAAGAAATGGGCATCTGTGATACCTATTGAAGGAAGTTGAAACTGATCAAGCAAAAGAAAAACCTGCTGAAATAATGCATATTAATCATGATAGCGAAAGTAAATTTGAGAAAAGCGATGAACATGAAACGAAAGGAAAATTTTCAAATGCCAACTTAAGAACTCCATCAACTTAAATAAGAAGCCATAAGTGTACCAGAAGACACACTTCACCTTGTCAAAACACATAAGCACAAGCAAAAGTTCAACATGCTATTTGTTGATCATCAAAGAACAGTAACAACTTGAACAAAATATAACAGTTTTGCCTGCGAATAACATTCCTATAATATTAGTGAAAAGCGTCTGTGATCCGTGTCCTTTATTGAAGTAACGCATATTTGAAACATTTTAGTTCAATTTTATTGGATATTTGTTTTTCTCAAATTATCAAAGAAAACTTGAAAAGTTCTTGAAAATAGGTAAGTATAATTTCTCTTAGTTAAATTATTCACTGGAATTACGATTTTTATCATGTACAATAAAGTTAATTATAAAAAAAGGATAGGGGTGAGTCAATCATCCCGCGCGACCATTAACATAAGTATTGAGTGCGCTCCCGGGTTAAAACATTTTGAAGTGTTCTCGCTTTAAATATTAAAAATAACACAATTATTCTTCATCGGAATTTTATATTGTGTTTCATTATTTAATATTAGTTCTAATTACTTATTCTATGAGGCTTAAAATTACAGCTCGCTTAAAACTATTATAATATGAGCATTCATTTATGAAAAATCATTTTTATTCTTGTAAATATTGTCGAGTAATTTATTTTGTAATGTTGGTTTTAATCTCTTTACAATTCAGCTATTATATCAAAAATACTGTTTTAATTTTTTTTAAATGAGCTGTTGTGTGAAGAGCGGATATTTCAGCCAGTATGCTTATAATGTATCAGTGTGCTGCACAAAGATTTTATAACTAATTTATTAATATACTAAATTAAGAGCAAGTTTAATAAGTATTAGCGGCTTTTCGATGGGCTTGTTATTCAAAGGATAGCTTACGATTAGAATTTGGCACTCTTGATTTCTTTTTCTGTATTTAGCAGAGATCTACATTTTGTCTTTAAATGAACCACCGCATTTTGCAATGTCTTCCAAATTAAAAATTAGAAAAAGAAAAATAACATAATAATTATTCTATTACTTAAATTAATTTACTTAAAATATGTATTACTTAAAAGTAACATACACAAAATTTAATATAGTTATCTTCTTAATTTGTGCTGTTTATAATTAATATCGTATTGTAGATTTAGCGTCAAAGTGCACTGTTATTGCATTGAATACATTATTATTGTATAAGGGGGGCACGATAAAAACTATGAAAAGTGTGGCCCCAATTTGAAAGTTTGAGAAGCACTGAACTAGAGAAAGGGTTACAGTGAATATTGAACGAAATGTCTCAAGCAATCAAATAGAACTTGTATGCCTCAATGCTCGATCGTATTGCATCGTGCATTCGCGCTAGAGGGGGTTCAAAAGGGTATTAAATAATCCGTTCATTTGCCTTTTTCTCTGAAATAAACGATTCTTTTTCTTTGATTTTCAAATCATTTACTTATATCAAAGTAGTCATTACGTATGTAAAATTTCGTTTCATTTTGACGACTCCTTCTTGGTGCGCTAATTTTTTGTCCATGAGTGTAGAACATCCTAATTCAGAAGTTTCTTCTTTTCAGAAGAAAATATTTTTAATCCATAGGAGTATAGTGTCTGAATTGTGACTACAATAACATGTGTTAGAAAGTCGTTAGGTTGAGTTTTCTCCTTTTTGAATAATATTACTGGTTGACTTTTGAACAACTTCCCTTTTTCCACATGAGATAGTATATTATCGTAAATTAAATTTGAATGCAGATGAAGACTAAATGTTGAATTTTAAAATAAACAAATGCTTTAAAAGAAACTTGGTTTGAACTTTTAATAACGAATTTTCTTGGGAAATGTCTAAATGTATGATTGGAATATAAAGAATGTTTTTTTCCAGGTATAGAAGTTTAAGTTGGCATTACTTTCCAAGATGGCGACCGATTTAACAGCTGTCAAGTGATTTATTCTCAGTTTGGTTTGGCAATTCATCAAAACGATCATCAAGCAAGGCGTAGATTCGTCGAATGGGCCCAAACGAGATTGCCGTTGTTCCCAATTTTCATTAACGAATTTTGTTTAACGATGAAACACACTTCTGGTTGAATGGCTACGTCAACAAACAAAACTGCCGCATTTGGAGTGAAGCGAATCCACAAGTGTATGTCGAAACACCGTTACATCCAGAAAAACTGACTGTTTGGTGCGCTTTATGGGTTGGTGGAATCATTGGTCCGTACTTCTTCAAAAACGATGAAGGCCACAGCGTTACAGTCAATGGTGATCGGTATAGAGCCATGATTACTAACTTTTCATTCCTGAATTGAACAATCATGATGTCCAGGAGCTGTTGTTCCAACAAGACGGCGTGACATGTCACACAGCTCGTGCCACAATCGATTTATTGAAAGACACGTTTGGTAACCGCCTAATTTCACGTTTTAGACCTGTGAATTGGCCTCCAAGATCTTGTAATTTAACACCGCTAGACTATTTTCTGTGGGACTATGTAAAGACATTGGTCTATGCGGATAAGCCCCAAACGCTTGACCAATTGGAAGACAACATTCGCCGTGTTATTGCCGATATACGGCCACAAATGTTGGAAAAAGTCATCGAAAATTGGACGTCCAGATTGGACTACATCCGAGCCAGCCGTGGCAGTCCTATGCCAGAAATCATATTTAAAATGTAATGCCACAAGATTATCTTTTGAATAAAAAAAATCATGTCAATCGAATAATACATCGTTGTTTTATTGCAATTTAAAGTTCTATATCTCTAAAAAAACACCCTTTATTTCATTTAGTAATTTAAAATAATAAGAAAATGATTTTTAACTTTGTACGAAAATTATGGAAAATCCTTCTCTTTAACCTTAATGCTTAGAAGAAAACCAATGGTTTTTTTTTTGCTGGAAATGAAAAATTTGGGTTGAAATTTTTTTTCAATTACGCAAAACAGTGAATTATTCAGATTACATTAAACAATTTATATTGGTAGAAATATGTAATTGCTCAGAAGCTGTAAAAATTCTTCATTATATTTCAATCAAACTTGGCTTTGTTAAAACACTATTAACTCGTAAGGAAGTACTTCAAATAACCAAGTAAATCCTTTTAGGGAGCGTTGTAGGGGAAACGGATATTTCTACTCAAAAATACCATAAGTGATATTACTTAGTCATTTCCAATTGGAACAGCCATGTCTCTGGAAAATAATTTCTGACGTCTTTTACTGAAGTAGTGGATCCAAATCCTCCTGCACCTGCTGGTCCATTCGCTACTACTCCTGGTGTTGTACCTGGTCCTGCTGGTACTATTTGTATGGGTTTTCCCTGAGGTCCTACAAAAATATAGAATAAATCAATTAATAGATATTAAAAAATAAACACTATTTATATAAATATCAATTCACGTCTACGTATTTAAAAATTAATGAGATTGAATGATCAATTTTAATGGGAAAAATACAGTCTCTTTTAATATCTTTATGATTTGAAGGATTAAAAACTTTTGAAGACAATACTTATGATTTTAAAATCACTGTTAAATGGAATATCAATTTTGCAAATATTTATGAAATTGGCACACACATTTTCAATATTAAAAAAAATACTTTTTACTAATAATACATTTTAAATATTGAAAGTGTTTAAAAAATGTACATATAATGTAAGTATAAAAAATAATATTTTAACGCAAACAGTTAATTGTGATGTTTTGCTTCTTTTGGATATCTCAAATTTTTACTCTGAAATCTGTGTTTCAAAACATCCCAATTTCCATTAAGTTCAAAAGAATGAAGGGCTTTTAATACAGTAATATAAATATTTCTCTGGTATGTTTATTGTAAATCTTAGTAATTATATATTTCCTAAGCAAAAAATGGAGAATTGACGGTTGTGAATATTGAAGTTATATCGAACAATATATTATTTATAACCAAATATTTCAACTAGTTCACTTAAAATTGAAAGAAAATAAGACATTTAATTCATCTTTGTTTATAGATAACATTTTTTATGCATTCAATATAATGCTCCCATTTTTCGGATAGTTTCGATAGAAGTTAAGAAAAGTTATTGATTTTATCATATAGAAAAATATAGCAAAATTGTTTAAAATGAACTCTGTGTTTACAGTAAGAAACGTTTTTTATTTGTAAAATATAAATAATAAATGTATTGAATTATTTGGGTTTTTTTTATCTTGTTTACGAAACCCCTAGGAAACTGATTTTATCTGCCTTCAGAGGGTATGACTAATCAATTCCGACAATTTCAAAGAAATTTAATTCGTTTAACTCCATTTGTGGGCGTTTGAGGGCAATAGGTGGATATTAATTTTTGCACTTTGTGTAACACACGAGTTTCTTTTATATGTTTTACTTTGAGAAGAACCAATCACAATTTCACATTTCTATGAAAGCTTAAAATATCGCTTCTACAGCTGGTGTAGGTAAATCAAGTGTATTACAAATTTCGGCATTAAAAGAATCTAGATCATCGTCCCCAAATTAGAGGAGGAAACGTTGGTGGAATCAATAAACGATAAAAAGGACTAACAAAGTCCTACTAAAGAATAGTAAAATTAATCCATATGGAAAACACGCTCAACTTTCGAACTTTTTATTGGTAATTGATTTTTTTTGTATTAGTAGTTAAACTAAACGTCGTAGGTTTCTGAAAGTTGCCCATAATGCAAGAAGACCAAGGAAGATGGAAGAGCACCCTTTGAAATAGATGCTTTAATTGCTTTTCTGGACAAAAAGCATGGTTTCAGTTTAAAAGATCGTTTAGTAGGATGAACTATACGACAAAAGAGCGCATTATATAAAATGGTAAAAAATCGTGGTACAAAGTTGAATATATGTACTAATCTAGTTAAATCAATTACTACATGTGTTCAATAGGTCGATTCTGCTAAAACAGGACATGTTTCATACTAATCTATGTATTTATTTGTGTATATAACGCCAGTAATGAATAAAAGCATAGTTTCTTAAAAAAATAATGATTTTTCTACTTTGGCCAAACTTTATATATATATAATTTACCCAACACAGTGCACATGAGTACAATTTTTTCGGTTTGTACTTAGAAATTTTCAGAAATACTTTTGCATTTACATCAGTTTTCTACACTTTTGCATTTACATGAGTTTTCTGCACTTTTCCGTTTATTGTAAAATCATGTTTACGATCAGTAAGTATTTATATTTTTTTTTGCATATATGTAGACCTAATAACATTCAATAATTTAATTTCGTTAAAATTTGTTATTGTTACATAAATTCTAATTGATTTCTATTATAAGTAAATTATTCAGAAACAAAATTGGAAAAATGGGAAAAGTAAATACAAATGAAAATGCCTTTCAAATATAACTAAAACAACTTTTCTATTTTGGAGGTATCAAAAGTTTAATAAAAATAAAGAACATATCACAAATTAAGCTCCAAAATCACATTCTTTCGCATATTGTTATTAAAAATGCCAAAAAGATGGTATTTCGGTATGCAAAAATATTTCGATGACAGTAATCAAATAAGTTTTGGATGACTATACAATGATTTTCGTAGGGAATAAGGTAAATGATCGTTCTAGCCGCTAAATTTCATACATATTTTGAAAAATATAAGCGTAATTTCCAGCCTATACTTGTCACTACATAATAACTTCAAATACTAATTGAACATATTTAAATTCAGACTATATTTAATAACAATATTTATTCAGATTCATATTTAAATAGCAAGAAAATGTACTAACATTGCATAGCGCTTTTTGAAGAGGAAAGTATTGTACTAGTGAAAAAAATGATTACAAGGTATTCTTCACTAATTTTAATCTGAAAAAAACTGTTCAAAGATGCATGTAAAACTTGGGATTCCTAGCAAATAAAAATTGAGTCTTTGTATAGAAAGGAACTCACTTATAAAAATTTTAACAGACGCATAGTCATATAAGGGTATATATCAAACGATAGCATCTAAAGAACTTTTGTATTTTTTTCGAGCCTTTAGCATCATAAATACAAGAAATTTTGTAGCAGGTAAATCACCATCCCTTAAGATTGTAGATCAGTTTTTATTGCTTCCGACTGGTAGAACTGTCAAAAGAGGAAAGATTTTATGAGAAATTCATACCTCCTATTAAACACGATTATTATAAAAAAATTAAGGACAAATCGACAAGGCAGATCTCAAATACAGTTAACGAGAAAGACCTCATTTATATTGATGATGAATTAGTTTAAGCAAAGTAACAATACTCGTAATACATATAACACAAACTAAACAGTTACTACTCCTTTTTGCTTCGGTCATTATTAAAAGTATAGAAGAAAGTCTGAAATACACAAAATAATTTGAATTTGGATTAATAATGTAAGTGTGTGTGCCTAATTAGATAAAATATACATCTGAAGCAGTAGTCTACTACGTTAATTTGAATTTATAATTTAAAAGGAATATTAAAAAGCAATTTATACAGCTTTATAACTTTTCTCAATTTTTAGTCTTATGGAGTTAATCGAATTGACAAGTGAGGCATTCGTATATATATATATATATATATATATATATATATCACTAATTATATTATAATAATATTATCTTGAGTATCAAGTATATGGATTAGAAGTTAAGAAAATTGTGCGATATGTTAATAACATTCAATGAATTAAATCAGTCATGTGATATCTAAAATAAAGCATATCTTGATAGAGTTATGCGAAGTGGTAATGTAAAATAAAACCGAAATGAAACTATTGGAATAAATTAGAAAAATTGCTATACAACCATTTGCTACTAAATTTTGCAAAATATTTGCATTGGTGTTTTGTCTTTAATAATTTCAGGTCCTCAAAAGTATTTTCTCATAGCAAAACAAGCCCCTTCCTTATTTAACTTATCATTTACTTTGTAAGAAAAATATACTAACACAAATAATAACTTCGATGACAATTAGCAGCGGCTTTACTATCTATTATAATATCTTAAAAATAGTATTGAATAAAAATGAACTTAAAAAAAGTTATAAAAGAAAAATAAATTTAGCTCGAACCTGGTATTCCACCAGGGCCAGCGGGGCCAAAAGAGCCAGCGGGTCCAAAAGAACCACCGACGTATCCAACTCCGTTGCTTGAGCATGGTCTAGTGAATAAAACCAAGTTGCTTATAACCAAATATCCTGCATCCTGAATAAGCAGAATTCCATGCATTAAGACATTGATTGTATATCACAAATAAAAAAAATAACAGCTCTGAAATGTATTTAATAGTTTATTTAATAGATTCGAGATAATTATAACTCACGTATTGAGTCAGGAAAAAGATACATATATATTTAATTATATTTACATGTCTATAACCAGATTTATACGTAGAGCAGTTAAATATAATATGTTTCTGTCAGTTTATGAGAAATTTCAGTTTTTCAGTATGCTGACTTTATTAAATGTTTAGATTTGCTGATGTTTTTGTTAGTAAATTATCATAAGGAATAAAAGGATTATTTACCTCTTCTTCAATTATTTATATGCAATTTTATTTATTTATTTATTTATTTTTGGTATTAATTATCTTTATTTTTGTCTAAATAATAACTTGCATTGTATCATTAAGTGTTTGAAGGAATAATTTCTTTAAGCGCGTTTGAGTTTTAGTGAATGTAAATGAAGCGTCACGCTCGTCTGTGGTACACTGTAACGGGTTTACTTAGCCCCAGTTGGCATCAATCACGCTCGATTCGGTGACGCTCACTTAGTTTTGAACTAAAAACTTTTTAGGCGCGTTTTTTTTCCAAGTAAAAATTTCATGCACAACTTTTTTCTCTCCCCCCAGTGTGGAATTTTATTTTTTATATTCAAATATTACTTCCAGGCACTCAACATCCAGAATAACTTAGGCAGCTTGCTTTGGAGACTATTCAGAGACTTTGGCCACGGAAGCATAATGGTCAAGGTATCGGATCATAGCTGGCATGTCACGAGTTCGAGCCCAGTACCACTAAAGACCCGCCGTGTAGGGAAGCAATGGACGTTAAATTTGTCGAGAGCTCAACCGTCCTCCCGTTGGTGTGGTGTGGTAGTAAGGAGAGGGAGGTGTCAGATCAGATGTCGTCCTTGTCACTTGGCCATGGTTCAAAATTACGAGATCCATCGCCAAAAGCTCTTGTGTAGCTGAACAGTGTCACGTTAATATTCACTCACTCATTCACTTGGAGACTAATCATAAAGTCCCGTGTGATGGATTGCAGATCTATACTGATGGCCTCATGGGATAAGGCACTGCCTCGGAAAGTGGAATTTTCATCAAAAAGGGGAATGGTATTAGGATCAATAAAAGAAATCCTGCTTAGCATTTCGGGCAAAATTCTTGACTAATAAAGAAACTTTGAGATAATGCTTTACTGAGAGTCCCAATACAGATATTAGGATATTGAGTGATAGCAGAAGCTCTATTCAGAATCAATCTGATGGGTGGAAGCATGATGACAGAATGACAACGAGTATTAGCTACATAACGAGTATGTTAGCCAGTGCCAATTTTAAGATCTTTTTTCAGTGGGTTCAGTCACACGTCAATGTCTGTGGGAATGAGATTGCAGATGGTTTGGCCTGTGAGAGTAGCCATAAAGATTCCACTCATGATGGATGTCTTACTTTTTTAGGAATTGCTACCCGGGTCAAATAAGAAATCAGTTCCTTTTAGAGGCAGGCCTCCGTACATGAGTGGTATGAAGGAAACCGTCTTGGTGCTGCTTTGAATAGGAAAAGCAGTATGCGAAATGAAACTATTCTTACTAGGTTTCGCAGGGGCCATGCTCGAGCTCAACGTTTACTCTACATGCTCGAACTGTTACGTGACCCAAGCCATTCCTGCCATATCATGGCTTGTATTGGTTGCCATAAGAGCCAGCTGCTCTCAAGTCCTGCTACAGTTCTTTGTTTAAAAACGCACGGGTTCATGGACTTGACATAGATGCTTCTGTCAATCAAGTGGGATAAGAAACAACAACAAAAAATATTACTGTCATGCAGCTCACTTCCACTAAACTTCAGTGAGTGAGCGAGGGAAGAGGAGTACGAGAGAAAACGTTTTTTTAAAAAACATTACTTTTTTGTAAGAGATCCAAAGAGGGGCTCTGAGTATTATTATATGAGTAGTTCAAGAGTATTATCAAAGCTACTTTATATATATTGTAAAATAAATTGATAAAGATGAAACACAGTTGCTTCGTTTCTGAACGTACGTTCGAGAACACGCTCTCCGTCGAGAACCAGGGTAATTAACGGATTATTTGGTAAAAGGGAGAATTTGATTTTTATGTTGAACATTGTTTGTATTCAATAATGTTTAAAAATGTTACGAAAATTGAACTTGCTCACCATTTTAGAAAAAAAATCGGTGAAACAGAAGATGAATCTTTTAAAGTCGTACAATTGAATGATTTTTTTTAAATCCTCAAAATTTATAGAGGATAAGGAATTTGTCTAGAATTTCCTTGTGACCACAGTTGAAGATGAGTTGCATATGTTACGCTTGCAACAACAAACGAAATGTACACATTCAACTCGCGTATTATACTGTTCAAATTATTCCTTCAATAAATAAACTGCATAAAGCTGTAGAAATAATTTGTTTCGTTCTTATCTTAGAATATAATTAATTCACAAAAATGATGTATGCATATTTTGCACCTAACATTACGAGTATTTTACGAGTACAGACATAGAATAAAAATTTATATGACAATGTTAATATCATCTTGTTTTTCATTCAATGAACTAATCCGATATATAACATAAATGCAATTATATATATATATATATATATATATATATATATATATATATATATATATATACGTGTGTGTGTGTGTGTGTGTGTGTGTGTGTGTGTGTGTGTGTGTGTGTGTGTGTGTGTGTGTGTGTGTGTGTGTGTGTGTGTGTGTGTGTGTGTGTGTGTGTGTGTGTGTGTGTGTGTGTGTGTGTGTGTGTGTGTGTGTGTGTGTGTGTGTGTGTTCAAATTGGAAAATTAGAAGTTTTCATTTTTATCGTGTGGTCATAAGCACACACACTTTTTATACATTTTTTTGTGTTATTCTGTAGGATATCCTTAATCTGTTTCTGAATAGAGTACACATTCTATTGCTTTTTAAAATAAATTAAATATTAGAAATAAATTGCATGTGACTTTTAAAATAAATTAAATATTAAAAATAAATTGCATGACTTTTAAAATAAATTAAAAATTAAAAATAAATTGCATGACTTTTAAAATAATTTAAATATGAAAAATAAATTGCATGACTTATAAAAAAATTAAATATTAAAAATAAATTGCTTGGCTTTTAAAATAAATTAAATATTACAAATAAATTGCATGACTTTTAAAATAAATTAAATATTACAAATAAATTGCATGACTTTTAAAATAAATTAAATATTAAAAATAAATTGCAAGACTTTTAAAATAAATTAAATATTAAAAATAAATTGCATGACTTTTAAAATAAATTGCATGACTTTTAAAATAAATTAAATATTAAAAATAAATTGCATGACTTAAAATAAATTAAATATTAAAAATAAATTGCATGACTTTTAAAATAAATTAAATATTAAAAATAAATTGCATGACTTTTAAAATAAATTAAATATTAAAAATAAATTGCATGACTTTTAAAATAAATTGCATGACTTTTAAAATAAATTAAATATTAAAAATAAATTGCATGACTTTTAAAATAAATTAAATATTAAAAATAAATTGCACGACTTTTAAAATAAATTAATTATTAAAAATAAATTGCATGACTTTTAAAGTAAATTAAATATTAAAAATAAATTGCATGACTTTTAAAATAAATTAAATAAGTAAATTTAATATATATTTTTGATGGGTGTTAGAATTTTTACATTTTGCCGCGTGGTTTGATAATTGTACTGTGGAACATATTGCATAAAACTATCTAGTGTGTAATTAAATAAATTGAATTTTTTTAAATTGTAAATCGCACAAAAAATATCTAAGTAATTTCAACTCTCACTATTCATTATATTTAGCTTTCCCATTTTTTTATTTCGTTTTTCCTTGGTTTTATATTTACAGATTTTTAATGGTTGTTTATAATTACTATTTATTACGGTAGTATCATAAATTCATAAATTTTGATAAGATATTTTTTAAGTCCGAATTCAAACTTAACGTTATAATATTCAATCGGAAATCAAAAACCATTCGGAAATTATTTGACTCTTAATTCTTAGAGAATGCATATTTCAAATAATTTATACTTTCAGATATTTGAAATAAATATTATATCTAAGTTACAATGCTACGCAAAGAATACATAGTCAGATGTCTAGAGTTTATCAATGAAAGTAGGTAGAAAAAGCCGATTCTGCTGTAAAGGCGGTGCAGGCGGTGCAGGCGGTTGCAGGCGGTTGCAGGCGGTTGCAGGCGGTTGTAGGCGGTTGCAGGCGGTTGTAGGCGGTCGTAGGCGGTCGTAGGCGGTTGCAGGCGGTTGTAGGCGGTTGCAGGCGGTTGTAGGCGGTTGACGGCAGTGCAGAGTTGAGTTGTTTCGTTCCTACTGACGAGTTGAGTTGTTTCATTCCTACTGACGAGTTGAGTTGTTTCGTTCCTGCTGCCGAGTTGAGTTGTTCGTTCCTGCTGCTGAGTTGAGTTGTTTTCTCCTGTTGAGTTGTTTCGTTCATGTTACCGAGTTGAGTTGTTTTCTCCTGTTGAGTTGAGTTGTTTCGTTCCTACTGACGAGTTGAGTTGTTTTTCTCCTGCATTGGCTTTGGTTTTCGAGCTGAGGGGGCGAGTTGAATTGTTTTTTCTACAGCTAAGTTGAGTTGTTTTTAAAAAATGTGCACAAAAAATGGAAGTATGGGAATGTTAAACGTGCTCATGGCGCCACCTATTGATTAAAATGTACACTAATTATAGATTTTAAAATGATGGAAGTAAATAACGCTCAAATAAAAAAAAAAATCCAGATTCAAACTCACGGCCTCAGATCAAAATGTCTCCACAGGACAATAGTTTTCAGTTACGCTAACCATTATCCTATGAAGGCATACAGACCTGAAGAAAACTTATGTTTATAATCTCATGAATTTAATTTTGCAGGCGAAGCAGACGGCGACATGTTTTAAAATCATTTTCTTGATTAAAATGAAATAAAAAAAAAAAAAATATTTAATTTATATTATTTTAATAATGTGTAAATTTTAATTCAGTATAATGATTACATACACACACAGTAAAGATACAAAGTAAATTGATTATTCAGAAAAATGTGCCGTAGTATACTCGTCATCAGCGTGAACCGGTTACGATTTAACTTGTTTTAGCTTGTCTGATCTTGATTCTACAAGACGGCGACTGAATTCTACGTCAGAAATTATCTCAATGCTTAGAGCGGATGAATACATTGCTTTCAACCACTCAGCGAACGCCGCTCAAGTGTAATTCGGTTGATATGCGTTAGACACTTATCACATTTTAGTTCACAATTCATTTCGTTTGTTAGTATTGCGGTGGGCTGTATTCAACAAGAAAAAATATGGTGATGTCTGAAACACATAGTGAAAAACGAAAGTTTGGAAAAGCCGGGGAATCTTCTGTAAATAAGAAAGCCAGAAGAGAAGTTTCAAAAGTAAGTAACAACATTAAATAAATTTAATATGTAATTTTTATAATGTTTTTTACACATTTCTGATCTTTATTAATTTTGTTATATTATTTTCAGAAGTATGGAAAATTTACCGAGGATTGCATACCAGATGGAGTATTTCCAATTGGAGATGATGTTTTTGTCTTTGCAAGCACCTATTATGATTCCGCATCAGTACACATAAGACGTTTCAAGAAATATGGCAAAACATACTACCCAACTCCCGAGGGAATAACATTAGACCCACGGTGGATCGAATATATCATGCGTAAAAAGAAAGTGCCGGAATCACTGGAGGAATTACCAAGTGGACTTTTCCCTCCTGAACGACACATTCAAATAACTAGTGAGAACTTCAATGATTTTACTTTCAAGCGCATTAAATACAGTCCGGATAAAGAGCCCACTTTTAAAGAAATAACCATATCCCGAGAGCAGTGGGCTGAAATGATTAAAAATATGGTGCTATTGAAAATGCTGCTATAGACAATATGTTTCAGTGTATGGACTTTTTAACTGCATATAAAACCTTCTGCGAAGGCCCCATAGAAAATACATTACCTTCTTCTTTGGATGTTAGTCTGGGTCAACAATACTTGACGCAAATTTTGAAAAAATCTATTTGTAGCCTCCTGAACGAAAAAGGATTGAAACAGCCTCAGACTTTCACTGATGAGTTATGGGGAAATCGCGAAGAAACATTTAATTCACATGTTTCATCACTTGAAGCTAATGAGATAGCTGATTGTTTTTATCATAATCTTTTTGAAAATGAACACTTTTTATTGTTAAAACCTGTACATTATGTAACTCAAGAATTTTTAAAAAATCTTCGCTTGGATATTATTTTAAGAGAAGTAAGAGACATGTTATGTCCACCTGATTGTTTTGAATACTATGAGGATTTTGTTTAAAGATTTTTATAAGATTCACACAATATTTTGTTTTTATAAATTTGAATAAAATTCTTTTTTTTTTTTTTTTTATATGCTGAATTTGAGTTCTTATTATTTTTATTGTTTGTTAGTTTAATTTATGTTGAAATCGTTTCACATCTTAAAAATAAATAAGAGTATTTTTAAAAGAAATTATCAAAGTATGTACAAGTGATATTTTAAATGTATTTCATATGAAAGTGAGAAAATTTATGCTCATGTTTTTATACATAAACTTTTTGTCTTTCCCAAAAGTATATAATAATATAACTATTCATTGTAATAGTCATTCAATCAAGTTCTTTTCATCGGTAACAATGCATCAAGATTTAGCAGCGTTTTACGAAAATCCTGAAGTTCCAAATAGCTTCGGGGGTGTGGAAGCATTACATCGCTCTGTAAAAGGGAAATATAGTAAAAAGATGTGAAACATTGGTTATCGCAGAAAGATGCTTACACTCTTCATAAACCTGTTCGACATAAGTTTCAGCGGAATCGAGTGTTTGTAAGTGATATTGATCGTCAGTTTCAAGCGGATTTAGTCGATATGCAATCTTTAGCAGAATTTAATAAAGGGTATAAGTATTTGTTAACTTGCATTGATTTATTTTCAAAATTTGCTTGGGCAGTTCCTCTGAAAGATAAATTTGGAAAAAGTGTAAAGTCTGGGCTAGAAATTATTTTTAAAGAAAGGAAGCCTAAAGTGTTGCAAACAGATGCCGGTAAGGAGTTTTTAAATAAAATAGTTCAAAATTATTTAAAAAATCTGAATGTAAATTTTTTTTTTTTACAAATAACGAAACAAAAGCTAGCATTGTTGAAAGGTTTAATCGGACATTAAAAACAAAAATGTGGAAATATTTCACTGAATTTAACACTAAAAATTACATCGACGTCATTGATAAATTAATACACAGTTATAATCACTCGTATCACCGTTCAATTAAAATGGAACCTGTTTCTGTAAGTAGACATAACCGGAAGCAGGTATTAAAAATTTATACGGTGGTCTAAGAAATGAGAAACCTAAAGCCCCTAGATTTAAAATTGGTGATATTGTACGCATTAATAAACAAAAACTTCACTTTGAAAAAGGATACGAACAAAACTGGAGAAGAGAACTTTTCATAGTTTTGAAATCGTGCAAAGAATTCCGATTGTTTATAGATTAAAAGATTTACAAGGTGAAGAGATTAAAGGTACTTATTACGAAGCAGAATTACAAAAAGTTGTCGACTCTGGTTTCTACCCTGTAGAGAATGTTATCAAACAAAGAAAAAGAGGAGGAATCACTGAATATTTTGTTAAATTTTTAGGCTATCCTGAAAAATTTAATGATTGGGTGACTGATATTCAAAAAGTATAAATAGTTAAACTTTTTTATTGCCGACTCATTTTCAAAATGTCTTTCTACGTAACATTACCTTCTGATAGTTCTATGCATTTCTTTCCAGAAAACAAAATATCTCATTTCAAAACTCAATTACCCTCTCCTGTTTGTTTAAATGGTGAATGGGAAGTGGGATTGTCTGAAATAATCTACCCTCATTCTTGGCTTAACGTAAATGAAACTAACAATTATTTTCTATACAAAGCTGGTGACGGCAATATCTCTTCAACTGTTAAGCGAACAATTGATGTGGGTTGTTATGAAACAATGTTAGATATTATATCAGCCGTACAACTTGCTTTACCCAAAAATCCTAATCGGTTCACAATAATTTACAATAAAGCAACAAAGCGGGTGAAAATTAATGCAGTTCAAGGTAGCAGCCTTCACTTAGAGAATTTAGGCGAGTTGTTAGGATTCAAACGCAATGCAATATAATAGGTAACATGAAAAGCGAATTCGTTGCTGATGCATGGTCTAATTTTTCAGTTTTTTACGTTTACTCGATCTAATTTCACCCCAAATTGTGGGGGATACACAGGCTCCTTTTATTGCGAATCGTTCGCACTAAAGGTAAAGACGGGAAACGATTAGTCAATACTATGATAGAAATACTTACCTTTGGTGAGACACTCGTTTCAAACTATTCAATCTGAACTGAGACTCAATTCTGGTGATTTTGTTCCCTTTGAAAGAGGTAAAGTGATCATAGTGCTTCATTTTCGAATGAGGCAAATACTATAAATAAAGCAATGCATTTCTCATACCCTCATTTGGAGATAAAAGACCAAGATGAGTGTACCATACGTTTGCTGTACTAAAAGATTTGAAGATCATTATGCAGGTCAAATAGGTTCGGGTCTGACTCATTACAAGGGCATTAATTTTCAAAAGGGTTATGGAATCGGAGGAATATTTCGTCGATTGTTTAGAGCAGCTTTACCTTTTTAGTAAAAGGAGGTAAAACTATTGGAAAAGAGTATTAATGACAGGGAGTCGTGTTGCCTCTGATGTATTGTCAGGAGAAAATTTTAAAGAAGCTGTAAAAACAAGAAGCAAAGAAAGTGGAAAAAATTAGCTCAGAAAGCTATTGATAGAGTTCAGTCTATGGTAGGAAAAGGACAGTATAAAAGAAAGCGTAAGAAACAGAAAAATTCATTTCATCCAAAGCACGTAAAGTGAGTGTACGTGACATTTTCGACTCGTAAAAATGGCATTTATTCTTAAAGATTCTCCTGAATGTGTTAAATCTGATTGGAACTTTTCAATCAAACAGTTATTCAAGATGGGCAGTGGAAACAATTTCATCCTCTTTCTAACGTTTTCGATAATGCACCTGTAGAATTTCACATTTCCGGAAGTGCAGAAGATTACATAGATCTCAGTCAAACACAATTATACGTAAAAGCGAAAATAGTAAAAGTGGACAATACGCCTATTACTAAAGATGATACTATAGGACCTGTGAATTTATTTCTACATTCACTATTTTCTCAAGTAGATGTATCCTTAAATGATCGCGTGGTTTCCAATTCCAGTAATACATATCCCTATCGATCTTATATTGAAACTCTCTTAAACCATGGATATGACAGCAAAACTTCCCAATTAACGGCTGAACTATTTTACAAGGATTCTGATGATGGTCTCAAGAAAAGAACCGAATTTTTAAAGAAAGTGCAACTGTAGACATGATTGGTTGTATACATTCGGATTTATTTCATCAAGATCGTCTTTTACTCAATTTAGTGGATTTGAAAATAAAATTAATACGAAGCAAGCCCGAATTTTGTTTACAAGGATCTGAGGGATTTAAAGTTGTTTTGGATCATGTTTCTTTATTCATACGAAAAGTTCGTGTGAATCCTGGAGTTATTCTTGGTCATGCGAAAGCACTGGAAAACAAGCGCAAAATATCCCATTAACCGAGTTCTGTGCAAAGTGTATTCGATTCCTAAAGGAAGCAAACGGAATGCTGTTTTTGTAAATAAACAACTCACCTCCTCAGCGAAAGTCTGAGGCTGTTTCAATCCTTTTTCGTTCAGGAGGCTACAAATAGATTTTTTCAAAATTTGCGTCAAGTATTGTTGACCCAGACTAACATCCAAAGAAGAAGGTAATGTATTTTCTATGGGGCCTTCGCAGAAGGTTTTATATGCAGTTAAAAAGTCCATACACTGAAACATATTGTCTATAGCAGCATTTTCAATAGCACCATATTTTTTAATCATTTCAGCCCACTGCTCGGGATATGGTTATTTCTTTAAAAGTGGGCTCTTTATCCGGACTGTATTTAATGCGCTTGAAAGTAAAATCATTGAAGTTCTCACTAGTTATTTGAATGTGTCGTTCAGGAGGGAAAAGTCCACTTGGTAATTCCTCCAGTGATTCCGGCACTTTCTTTTTACGCATGATATATTCGATCCACCGTGGGTCTAATGTTATTCCCTCGGGAGTTGGGTAGTATGTTTTGCCATATTTCTTGAAACGTCTTATGTGTACTGATGCGGAATCATAATAGGTGCTTGCAAAGACAAAAACATCATCTCCAATTGGAAATACATCTGGTATGCAATCCTCGGTAAATTTTCCATACTTCTGAAAATAATATAACAAAATTAATAAAGATCAGAAATGTGTAAAAAACATTATAAAAATTACATATTAAATTTATTTAATGTTGTTACTTTTGAAACTTCTCTTCTGGCTTTCTTATTTACAGAAGATTCCCGGCTTTTCCAAACTTTCGTTTTTCACTATGTGTTTCAGACATCACCATATTTTTTTTGTTGAATACAGCCCACCGCAATACTAACAAACGAAATGAATTGTGAACTAAAATGTGATAAGTGTCTAACGCATATCAACCGAATTACATTAGCGGCGTTCGCTGAGTGGTTGAAAGCAATGTATTCATCCGCTCTAAGCATTGAGATAATTTCTGACGTAGAATTCAGTCGCCGTCTTGTAGAATCAAGATCAGACAAGCTAAAACAAGTTAAATCGTAACCGGTTCACGCTGATGACGAGTATACTACGGCACATTTTTCTGAATAATCAATTTACTTTGTATCTTTACTGTGTGTGTATGTAATCATTATACTGAATTAAAATTTACATTATTAAAATAATATAAATTAAATATTTTTTTTATTTCATTTTAATCAAGAAAATGATTTTAAAACATGTCGCCGTCTGCTTCGCCTGCAAAATTAAATTCATGAGATTATAAACATAAGTTTTCTTCAGGTCTGTATGCCTTCATAGGATAATGGTTAGCGTAACTGAAAACTATTGTCCTGTGGAGACATTTTGATCTGAGGCCGTGAGTTTGAATCTGGATTTTTTTTTTTTTATTTGAGCGTTATTTACTTCCATCATTTTAAAATCTATAATTAGTGTACATTTTAATCAATAGGTGGCGCCATGAGCACGTTTAACATTCCCATACTTCCATTTTTGTGCACATTTTTTAAAAACAACTCAACTTAGCTGTAGAAAAAAAAACAATTCAACTCGCCCCCTCAGCTCGAAAACCAAAGCCAATGCAGGAGAAAAACAACTCAACTCGTCAGTAGGAACGAAACAACTCAACTCAACAGGAGAAAACAACTCAACTCGGTAACATGAACGAAACAACTCAACAGGAGAAAACAACTCAACTCAGCAGCAGGAACGAACAACTCAACTCGGCAGCAGGAACGAAACAACTCAACTCGTCAGTAGGAATGAAACAACTCAACTCGTCAGTAGGAACGAAACAACTCAACTCTGCACTGCCGTCGACCGCCTACAACCGCCTGCAACCGCCTACAACTGCCTGCAGCCGCCTACAACCGCCTGCAACCGCCTACAACCGCCTGCACCGCCTGCAACCGCCTGCAACCGCCTGCAACCGCCTGCACCGCCTGCAACCGCCTACAACCGCCTACGACCGCCTGCAACCGCCTGCAACCGCCTACGACCGCCTACAACCGCCTGCACCGCCTACAACCGCCTGCAACCGCCTGCACCGCCTGCACCGCCTTTACAGCAGAATCGGCTTTTCTACCTACTAATGAAAGCAAAGTTAAGGTTTAGTACTTATATATTATCGCAACCTTTTGGCGACATCATATGAAACAAACATATGAAGTACATGGATGCCAATTTAGCGTATACGACACGTAGGAAATCAGGTTTGCGAACTTGACGTGTTATCAATAGAATTTACGATTGTTGCGATATTACGTAAGTACCTAAAAAATTTATACAAAGGATTTATGCAACATTATTTTGATTTTGCTACACAACAGGATGATTTGGTTTTCTTAACTTTTCTTTTTACTTAACATGTAATATACTTATAGGAATATTAAAGTTAAAATTACCTGGAAAGATGCATAAGAATCCTGATAAGAGGAAGAATAAGATGGGCCTGGTCTGTTACCGTTACCTTTGTTTGCTTTTGGGGGAGGTAAACCTAAAACAGTAAAACAAAGCATTGTTTTAAGTACTATAAGAACAGTAGAATTTTAATAAGATGATTAAAATCAATATAATCACTGGGATACATTTCAAAAACATAAAGGAATTGAACTATACTTAATAACTTTTTAAATTTTCACATAAAGTAGCTTATAAATCTAATGTAACATATTATAAAAATTACAGAATTTAAAATTATGTTTGATGATTAGTTTATAATTTTAAGTAATATAAAAATGTTAATTTTAAAATGAGCATAATGCAGAAGACAGATTAACTAATAAATAAATTTTATTTATGTGTAATTTTGTGAATGATTTTATTAGCTTAAAAAAATCACAAGCAATTTAAACATATGATTGTTCTTTAGTTAAGAATTATTCTAAACAAGATCTTCAATGAAATAATTTCACTTCCTATACTAGAGTAGTAATATTTACGAGGGCTATTCAATAAGTAATAAGACTAAAATTATAAAAAAAACAGAATACCTTTAATCGTCATCATTTACATGTTTTTTTTTTCAAAATAACTTCCGTGGCACGTAACGCATTTATCCCAAAGTTCTGTCCACTTCTTAAAAACATGTAAAAGTCCGTTTTGTGAGAGCTGTTTTAAAACCACCTACGCAGCATTTGCACATGCTTTGTTGCTTGCAAAATGTTTGCCTGGTAATGGTTCTTAAATTGAGGAAACAGCCAGAAGTTGCATTGAGTGTGATCAGGATTGTATGGAGGGTGTGGTAAAATATCTATGTTGTGTGTGTGTTCTGCTGCGAAACATCAAGTACGCAACGAGCAGTATATGGTCGGGCATTGTCATGGGGCAATAAGAAGCCATTTCGAAGCAATGGGCGTTTCCTTTTAACGTGCTGTACAATTTTTCGCAGTACATTCGTGTAGCACGAGTCATTTATGCTAGTACCGAGTTCGACAGCGTGTTGATACACAATTCCTTCATAGTAAAAAAATTGTAGTCGTAACTTTACCAGCTGATTTCAAAGTTTTTCTTTTCTTGAGAGTAGGTGGAGATGGATGTTTCTATTCAATGCTTTGTTGTTTCAGGGTTGGATCATAGTAATACAACCAAATTTCGTCTACTGTAATAAAGCGTTTTAAGATATTGTTGCCTTCTTGTTCCAGTCTTTAATCATATCATATCATATGAAAGGTCTCCGATGCTGATTTTTGCTTCCATTTCGCCAACTGGACGCGTCTGGTAGGCGTCCAGAAACACGCTTCAGATCGATCACGTGATACGCAAGAATAAGAGTCTGTACGCGCCACCTATCGGTAGCTTTTGTTAATACAGACAACAAACTTTTCTCATGCCACACAAACTAACATTCCGATGAGTGGTTTTGCGGCAGTAAATTTAGTCTTATAACTTATTGAACAGCCTACGTATAATTGCAAATAATTTTGAATATAAGATGCAAATTTAGAAAAAAAAATAAAAATAATTTGCTTTAGAGAAAGGAATTAAGATAATATATAAAAATCTGATTATCTCGCTCTTATTATTTTGAGAAAATTTGGTGAAATCAGTTCATCGAAACAGTAAACGAATTTTTATTGAAAAGGATAGAAATTGAATTTCTTGAAAATTAAGTTGAAGGGAAAGAAGATATTTTAATTCCGGAATCTCTATATCAAGTATGTATCAAATAATACACAAATATAATATGAAAATGATGAAATGATGAGGAATAGCACTAAGTGTGTTTTATTGAAACAAATTTACTTCATACTTTTAAATGAATTTAACTTCATGCGCATGCAGTAAAATATTAAATTAATAACATTGCTTTAAATAAATAAAATGATTACTTAAATTTCAATATATATATATATATATATATATATATACATTCCTTCAGTAAATAAACGAATTTTGCTCGTAGCTAAAAATAAACCCCCTAAAATATGCAGAAAATATATTTGACTGTATTTATAAGTATCTTTTAATTGTAAGTTTTTTTAACCTTCCTCATAACTATTTTCAGCGCTTGTTTTTAAATTTTCACCACTGAAATCCTTACGGAAATTCAATTTTTTTCTCATTTAAATTAATTTTTTGCTTGAGAAGCAATTAAGTGTACATTAACGTCGCTCTTTGAAGCTATAATAGGACTACTGGTGACGTATTTCGCTATTTTAAAATTCGATCATGTGACGAGGTTTACACTTGAGCTTCAAAATTACTCTCCAAACTTTCACATCACTTCAACACAAGGAGTTAGTGTTTCAACAGATTTGACGTGCATTATCCCTTCCACTCTGTATGTCTTCAATGACACCTGGACTGGACAACACAACTCGACCATGCCCAAACAGATCCTGCAGCCACATATTTTGACTTGAAAAATTTCATAAATAATTTTATTTACAGGTGGCAACATTAATACCACTCTTTCCTTTGAGTGAAGCAATGTATTGCTTAGGCAGAAGGTAATATTTTTGTAGAAGGTGTTTTTTTCAGGTGATCTAGCTTATCTCTGCATACTTTGGCAGAGATAAGCTAGATCACCCCAGTTAAGCTAATTTCTCAGTTTAATTTCTGTTATTAAAGACTCATCATGATCGGATAATGCATGATTCCCAAATGGTCAACCTACAGTGGTCTAACTCCAAGGGGTCCATGTCATTGAGAAAAAAAATAAGTTGTCCAATAGATGTAAATGAGGGTCTACGCGATAGAGGCTCTCATTAAACTAGATCGTGACTTTAATTTAAAAAGAAAATCTAATCAAGTCGCGAAACCCGTTTAACTTATTTAACACATTTATTTACTAAATTTAATGAGGCTAATTTGCAACTATATTTTACTAAAACAAGCATATATTTTAATAAAAAAAGAACCATTATTTCTCTCTCTCTCTCAGTTGTTCTTGCCAGAATTAAGCTAAAGGAGTACAATATTGGACGTAATAAATTTTCGCAGTTTCTCATTTTGGTTCAGACAATCCACCAGGAATATGTCGTTTTAATCTGAATTCAACATTTAAATGTCTTCCTTTCAGATTTTGAAATAAGGTTTGAGAATGCTTTGATACGGTTATATCAAAGTAGTCAATATGGTCACATTGAGGAAAATAAATGTCATATTTCAGGAGAAACCGATTGGAATAGACACTAAAGAAAAAATAATTTAAAAACGAATGTCAGCTAATTTGGCGTTAAAAAAGACATACCTGTTATCTATCCCGCATTATGGAACCGTGGAGATTTAGGGTTAAACTCGCCAAGATTGATGCCAAATTTGAAAATTTGTTATTGAAGGGCCAGATTCATTTCTACCATTAAAAACATTTTTGTTTGTTGCTCAGCTGTTTTATATAAAAGTTATTTTATGAATTATTAATTATTAATTTAAAATTAATCAGCATGTGGTTTTTTAAAATTTTAAACACTATATTTCCCTACAGTTAAAAACTGAATTATTTTAAAGTAAATGACTCAAAGCCATCTGTCAAAAAGACATTCATGTTGATAAAAGTACAAAAATTTAATATGAGGTAAGCAAGGGTCTACGCAAAGGCGAGAAGCATGACAAGGGGTCCATGAGACAAAAAAGTTTGAAAATTTCTGAGCTAATGTTAGAGAGATTAATGTAAGATTGATTAATAAATATTTATAGCTTTGCGTATAGCTTGATTATTAATAGCTTACTATGTGCACGCTGTACTTATCGGTTAATGAGCTCAGGCTTCAGAAATACATTACAATAACCTAACAAATTTTCACACATAGAAAGTAAACATTAATACTTATTTCGCTTATCAATTAATGTTTTTCATAAATATATTACCCAGTGGAAATTTATAGGAAATAATTGAAAATATAGTCAAATTATTCACAGAAATGTACAAACATAACAAAGCCGCCATCTTTGTCTCGAGAACTGCATATTATTTATTTCTTTTTTACTTTAGTGTTTCTTCTGGCATATTATGAGTAAAGATGATTTTGACATTTAAACAAAAACGTTGTGTATTAAAACGTTGTAACGAGATGCTACTGTAAATTTTTCTACATTTCTTTTTAAAGTAATTTTATTTTTCCACTTAATGCGAAATATTTTATGTGCGTTAAATCAGACAATATACATGAAAGAAATATGCTGATATATCAAAAACAAGAGTAATGAACATAAATCAGACATACATATATATATATATATATATATATATATATATATATATATATATATATATATATATATTGGCCAATTTAAAAATTTATTCATTACTGAGTAAATTATATATACACATATCTATCTAATTTAATATAATCTTTTCCATATGGATGTCATTAAGGTATTCAACTACTCTTAAATCATGATTTTTTTTTAAAAAAAATGGATATTTTTTTATAATTTATTTTATAGGCTATCTTATTAGTTTTATAAAAATATCGAGTTTTTTATTTTCCATTCTCTAGAACAAAAACTACAAGTGTTTAGTAAAAGCAGATACCATAACTTTACATAAGATTAGCTTGTATACCCATTCTTCGTACGGGTGAATTTAAAAATTAAACATTACAGACTGAAGGATTAAGAAGTTTTTAATGAGTTAATTTTACGTGAATTGTAAATTAAACAAAAAAGATTTTTGCATATCTCAGCTGAACAAAAAAAAAACATATTCACCTAAATTTTAAGTCTTTGGATATAATAGCTGAATTTTATTATTATTATTATTATTATTATTATTATTATTATTTATGACACCCCGTAACTTTCGTGTGGATTGATTTTTGAAAACACCTACCTGTGCAGCAAAAGTAACACATTGTTACAAATTTTAAGCAATAAACGCTTAAAATAGTGAAAATAATTTGTATCCGGATGTGTAATACATTAATATTACTTTCTGATGCATTTATTTTATGTTAAATAGCTGTTACCCGCGACTTCGTCCACGTGGAAATTAACAAAAAAGTGTTTATTCACTTCACATAGTTTACGAAAACCTAACAATTATGTATTCTACGTAAAGAAATACCTATGCTATAAGTATAATGTCATTTTTCTACTTTGTGAATCTTTGTTATTGTTTTTTCTTTCTTTTTTGTTGAGCAAGGGGTGAAAGGGACGCATGACCTTTGACACTGTTGATGGGGTGAGGACTAAAATCATTAGGATCAAAATAGGTCTAAGTAGCAGTAGGGTGAAACGTGAACAAACGAAGGCACAAGGAAAGGGGTGAAAGGGACGCATGACCTTTGACAATGCAGTTAAGGCCTGTAAAATCATTAGTATCAAAGGACATGAACGGGAAATGTCGCGAGTGGCAGCAACCTAATCAAACAAAAAAAATTGATATAGCTGCTAGAAATTGTTGAGATAGAAGGCTCACGAAAAAAAATAATCCCTATTGAATAAAATTAATCCCTATTTGAATCGGATATTGCTCACTATTTCATTGGTTTTAATTTTATTTTTTTAGAACTCTATTTTTTTTCTAAAATAAAAGTAGCATAAGTTACTCTTTATAACAATAGCTATCTGCCAGTGAAGTTTCTGTCAAAATTTGTCCAGTCGTTTCAGAGAATAGCCTGAACAAACAGACAGACAGACAAAAATTTTAAAAACTGATTCTTTCATATATGTACCGTATATACTTTTAAATGCATTTAGTAAAAAGCTGTTAATTTCAAATTACAAACAGACACTTCATTTTTATTTATATGTATAGATGTGAAACTTTAAAATACATATTAATCGAAATGTGTTTTTTTTTCGAAAAGCTCAATCGGGGACAGCGATTGCTCAAAAAGTTTTAAAATAATTTGCTTAATTTTTTTTGTGTATTTTTTGTGTAGCAGTAGAAGTGATTTAAACTTCATAACTATCAATCACTGTTTTACTACAAAATTTACAGTTCTTTATGTGAGTATAATCACTATTTTTTTTTAACAATTTCATATAAGAACTAAGATAAAGTGCTCTAGTTTTTGTAAAAATCAAAATGTTTCTTATCCTGAACATCATTTCAAAAAGGAATAGCTAAGAAATACATCAAAAATGAAAAAATAGTAATTTGTTCATTTACTATTTGTACAGAGCAGGCCCCATTTATATAATCTTTTGTTAATTTGTACCCATTTTTTCTCATTTTAGTAGTAATAATTTCTTTTTCTCTTCTTAATTTTAACCTTTTTTTTTTCTTAAAATGTACTAAATAAATCTAAAAACTACAAAAAAATCCCCATATCTCCATTTTTTTTTTAAAAAAAAGTTGTCGCAAGAAGTCGGATAGCTTAAATGAGTGAAAATTCTTTTAATATAGCCTAAATTTTGATCAATTATATTCATTTAATTTAGTAAAAAGTAATTCAATATTTATAATTAATAGGAATAATTAACTATATTTTATGCACAAATACAATAATGAATATACCAGCTAGTATTAATCACATTATTTAGATTCAATAATTTTGCTTAGATGATGAGAAATTTGTAATATAAATAATTTGTGAACCATGAGGCCCTTAAAATATCTGGCCAATTTAATACCTCTATGGGCATTTATTCAAGAAATTGACACTTTTTCTTAATATTTAAGGCTTATATTCGTAATTTAGGGTCAAATGAGTTAATTTGAAGGATGAAGTTTGTGAATTTGAGTAAGAGAGTTATACACTCAGGAACATTGAAAATAGCGACCCAAGAAGGAAGCTAAGTACAATAGCGAAACTTTGCAAATAAGTACAGCGTAATGGGATATCGCAATACGCATGACCAGCCGAGGTGGCGCTACAATCAGGAAGAGGGTGCTTATAAGCCTGCGCAATACGAAGATTCATAACTCACCATCCAGACGAAGCACCGAAGCCACGCCTCCCGCCCATCGATCATCCAATCGCCGTCATGCCACCTAGCAGAATGTAAACCCCACTCTCGCCCTGCCCCCTCATCGAAGACTTGTCCAGATATGGGATTGAGGACTGCTTACAGTCCAGAAGCCCAAAACAGCAACGCCTATTCAAGATTCATAAACGGGACAATTACCCACTGATTCTAGGAAGACTTTGGTAAGCGAAACATTCCAGGTAAACGTGATAGAAGACATTTCTCACAGTTAAGAGTTTGAGAGATGCCTGATCATCGGGATGAAAACTGCAGGCTGGTCGACGCGCCGTGTTGCTGGCCAGGTGGATCGTTCGCATTGTGCCGTTAAAATTGTTGGGAGCAGTGGACACGAGAAGGTACCCACGTGCGGAAAACCGGGTCAGGGCGACCAGGAAGACCACGAGGAGAGAGGATCGAAGGATCGTGCGGCAAGCACTTGTGGACCCACAGTGACTCGTTCAACGACACGAGCAGACGTAGACGTAGCAATTGTTCCACAAACAATTTGCAGACACCTTGCAGAAGCAAATCTTAAACCCAAGCGCCCTTTCCGTGCACTCCCTTTAACACCGCAACATTGGCAACTGCGTCTACAGTGGTGCCAAGCCAGATCCAATGTGGAAAGTCACAGATTGGCAAAAGGTTGTGTTTAGTGATGTATTCCGGTTTGTTTTGGGGACAGATGATAACCATGTACGGGTGTGAAGGCATCCTGGTGAGCGGTACAATTCCCCCACACTGTTCTACGTCACACTGCCCGCACAGCTGGTGTAATGGTGTGGGGTGGAGGCCATAGCCTATGATAGCCGGTCCACTTTAATTGTGATGCGTGGAACCTTAACGGGCCAACGTTACGTTGATGATATTCTTCGACCCCATGTAGGACCTATCCTAAATGATCTCCAGGGGCTCTTTCCAGCAAAATAATGCTCGTCTGCATACAGCAAGAGTTGCTCAAGACTTCATACGTCATTTTCACACTCTTTCCTTGGCCGGTCCGCTCCCCCGATTTGTCCCCTGTAGAGCACGTGTGGGATCAGCTAAAACAGCAGATGCCATCGTGTCACTCTGTACATGATTTAGATTTGGTTGTTTAAGATGTGTTGGCCTATCTGCCTCAGAACAACATAAGGTATCTAATCAACTCATTGCCGGACCGTGTGACGGCATGTATTGCAGCTGGAAGTGGTCCAACGCGCTATTGAAGTTCCCCAGTATTTGTATCGTTGTACACCCTGTATTCGTTTTATTTGTCTTGTTTTTGAGATCAAATGAGTCTCTCATCTGTGTCATTATGTGTATTAAATTCCATTTCAATAGGATGCTTTCTTATTGGGTCGCTATTTTCAATGTTCCTGAGTGTATTAACGTGTAACACTATAAAACAATGCTTGGTCTTTTCGAGACGGACCTCGTAATGTTGAGCCTCGGTCAAGTGTGACAATTAAAACAGAGAAAGAGAGGAATCTCCTAATTTTAACTTCTAAATCTTACAATACGTATATCAAAATAGAATAAATTTATGTTAATATACATGATTTAAATTTTATTTTTGAGTGTTTATACTTACCTGGCTGAGGAATGTCTTTAAAGCAAGGATTCGAACTGTAGAAGTAGTTATTGGGATTCAAGTCATCAATAAGTTGAAATATCTTAATAAAATAGAAAATGTCAAGTAAAATATTAATTCATTTACTTCAGAATATTATTTACTCAAAGAGAAATGGTAAAAATATAAATATTTACTTTGTCTTCAGTCAATTGTTGACTAGAATCCAAAAGGGAAACACTTTTATCGACAATCCTCAAACCACACAATGAATTTGGAGAAGATGTAACGCGCACTGTAGTTTGACTACCTGGTTGTTTCTCTTCATCTCCAAACTCAAAATTTACCTGAATTTAAATAAACATATAAAAATTGTTATATGCATTTTATAAGTCAGAAATAATTATGTTTTTATAATGATAGAATTTTGAGACAAAAAAAGTGTGTAAAGCTGTTAAATGTAAATTAACATGTCTTATAAGTTATTGAACTGCATTGTTAAGTATCATTGCTGCAAGTACAGACTGCAGAATACAATATTTTATTTTGTTAAGCGCATTTAAAATGTTTAAAAAAAGTATTTGAAAAGCTACAAAAATTTCACTTGCTTCGAAATTCTTAGTAAGAAAATACCTTATGGACTATGAAAAAACTCGTAATACTCTTTCAACATTAATAGTAATAATAACAATAATACTGAATAATTCTAAGCATTATTGCAGTACTTTAAATTAATATACTACAAATTCAAATGTCTTAGATTTTAGAAACTATGATTACAAGTAGTAAGAAAGGAAATTTACATTTATTCATCGAAGATACATTTAATCACAAAAATATCATCACTGTATGAATATGAATTCAAATAATACTAAAGAAATATTGCAAAATTAGAAAAAAAAAGTAATATAAAAAGGTTGTCACACACAATTCTTATATATATATATACTTAGGTAAACAATTTTTTTTATTTTAGTTACTTTTTATTACATAATTGCAATTAATATAAATATGTAAAAACATATGACAGAAACACAATATTAAGTGGTAAAACACCTTGTAAATTAACATTAAAAGCTTTTCAATCACACTAAATTTGTAATTACATTTTTTTAATAAAAGCTAAAAGTAATAGATAATTATTTATCTTAAAACGTGTAAGAGGAATGCTGAAGTCTAATTAGAGTATATGATTATTTAGGTTAAGTTAAAAAAAAGTTCATCACAAATTTCCCAAAAGATGTTTTAACCAATAGTGCTTCCATCTAGAGGAATAATATGAACTGAAATATATCTCTAAAACTATAATTAATTAATTTAATTTAATTAATAATTTAATACTTGAAAAACAATATTAAAAACGCGTGTCATCAACTAAAAGCTTTAAAATGTATATTTGATCTTGAGTGGATGAATAAGAAGTATTTTATTAACGATTGAAAATTTAAACAAGATGTATATATATAAATCTGGTTTGAAAAGTTTAGCTTCAAAATTAAGTAAGTAATAAATGAAAATAGAGCGAACTCTTTACCATCGTGTAAGAATTTGTGGGTAAATAAGTCTATTTAAAGGTGGAGCGAGCGCTGACGAAGGAGAAATCTTTCAAAGTTAAAGTAAATAACACCATTTCCTCTACTATTTATATTCAATACGGTGTTCCATAAGGAAGTTTACTCGAACTGCTATTGTTTAATATCTATATTAATGATATCCCCACTCACTCACTAACCATGACCTATATTTATGCGGATGATACCTCCAATCACCAAAGCTCTCAATTCACACCTTCAAGTTCTAGATATTTTTTCAACACTTGGAAAATTAAAATTAACATTGATAAGACAATAGCAGTATTCTTCACCAGTAGAAGAAAACCATGCACACCACCTACTCTGTATTCCACACCACTACACTGGTCTCAGATCACGAAATACCTAGGACTAATCGTAGAGAATAATCTTAACATGGAAGCAACACATTATACACGCGCGTACTAAATTTCGGAACGCGCTACGCTCAATTTACCCTTTAATTTGTCAGAATTCTCAAATGTATGTATATAACAAAGTACTTCTCTCTCTCTCTCTCTCTTTACATTGCCATTTTGCACCCCATTTTAACATATGGTTGCCCTGTGTGGTTATGCTGCTGACTCCAATATTAAATTACTTGAAAACGCACAAAATTCCCTAATTAGAAGTATTACTAGATCATGCAAGTATACCGAAAAAGAGAAATTTACAAAGTTCTCAAAATTTTGCCATTTAAAGCCTACATTCAAAAACTTGCAATTAAATTCTTTGACAATCTTCCAAACATCAATAACTTTAATATCTCAAACCTTCAAAATTATGATCCCAACTTCAATAAAAAGAGGCAGAGAAGAATTTTACTGGACTTATATAATTCTCCTAACATTAATCTTTGTCATTCTCCGGAGGAGAATAACTCCTTTAAATTGGTAATTGTTTAGTCTTGAATTTTTCTTTTTTAAATTGTTTTAATCATTTCTATTTAAATTTTAATTTTGCTACCAACACAGACAACATAGCTTTGTAACTTTAAGATTGTTCCCAAGTCTTTAATTTCTCCTTGACACCAGGACAGCCAATAGAGTGTTTGCTCACCGATCCCTGACGACCAATAGCAGACGAGTCTCTCTCGTCTGCTTCGCATGAACTTTGGACATTTTGATACCACTGAAACCGGCCAGCTTAGCCACTCCCACTTTCTCCTTCCACGGCCACCAATCAGGATACACTGACTCAGTCAAGACCCCTTAACGTCAGAACCCAAATACTACAGCATGGGACGGAGGAACGCTTCGCGTTCCAGTTTCCCAGTGATGCCCAGCGTTGACTTCTGACGAAGAACACATACTCGAAAAGGCTTAGCTGGTGACTTCTCGACGAATTGTTGTCTATATATATATAGTGTTCTACTAGCGTCTCAACTACAACGCAGCTTTCAATGGGAGTTTGTGTTTGGACGAGTCTATTCTGAAATGCAGGAGAAATGGATTTCTGGCAGCCGTGTTAATGGATATCTCCGAGCCGTGTTGGAAAAGATGAATTCAGCTCACACGCTCCTGGCGTCATCTATTGCTTCACACACACACAAGTTATAGACTGTAAACATCTCTCTTAACTTCATATATCCCCCTTAACCTTGGATACTTATAAATCAGGTCGCAGAAACTTTTATTTTTGGCATAATAAAGTTCGCAGGTTATCTCTTATTACATATAATCCCTTTAAATGAGATCACTGCAAAGTTTTAAAGACAAATATTCTGTAAATGGGGATAGCTACTGACAATAATGACAGTTTTAATCAAAATGTATACAGAGTGCATTACATCAAGCTACGTATAAGTAAATGATCATGTAAAATAATATATTTTCATTTCTATTATTTATTATTGGCATTTAAAATGCATTTTGTTTTGTAATATGTGTTTTTAAATATTTACATTTGACATAATTATTAAAAATATATTAAAGGAACTTAAGCTTAATTCTTCTGTAAAAATATGTGTTTCTTCAGAATGAAAATTATTTTTGTATAAATGAGTATTTATAACTTTTTCATAAAGCTCTGCAATAATTGAAACTATGTTATCTGCTGGAAAATACTCATGAAATCATTTTTATTAAAATTATAAAATATGCATGTTAAAAAATATTTACAACACTTTTAGAAATGAGTTGTGTAGAGTTAAATTTTACTTATAATTCCAATTGTTTACAATATGAAATAGTTTAATATTGAAACCAGCCGATTAATTTGTCCCCTCTAAATTGTAATGAAACTATTAAAACTATTTAATCAGTTTGACTCAATGTTTTTCTTTCCCTCTTAAAATTTGATGTATAAAAATTATTTTACATAGTTTGAAAGTAAACCCATGCTTAAAAATTCGTTTACTGGCATACAAGGCTAATTCAGGGGTAGTATATGCAATCAATTTATTAATTACTTCGATTGTTTAGTTGCTATTTAGAAGATTGGGTTTTAATAAGAACGTATACACTATCAATAGTTGCTCATCAGAAAAATAATAAAAATGTATTATCTTGATTAACCATTAACTCTTATGTCTACAGTTGTGCAATAGCTCATAGAGTTGACTAAATGGTTGTTATGTGACTAGTTAGCTGTGCTTCAGTGAGAAAGGTTTTAGAGAAATATTCTGTCTCTGTAACATTGAGAATGTGTAGTTCAATGTAATTTATGTATTTAACTTTACCTAATTTCTATTTATATGTCTGTATATATGTATTTTTACATATTAGTAAATTTCATGTAAATCGATTTACCATTTCTAATAAAAAATGACACTTTGGGAGTAATCTTTTATCCAGTTACTTTCAGATTAACAAATATTTTATCTATATTGTTAATACCCCTTCCTGATATTAATACCTATTCACAATATTCAACAGAATGTTTTATATAAGTTACCCTATATCATTTTAGCAACAAAATTCTGATTGAAAATATTGATAAATTTACTATTAATAATAGTTTTTTATTAAATAACTATTTAAATATTGTACATGAAATACCTTTTCTTTCTTTAAAAAGAAATTAATGTATACTTCGGTAAGAGAAAAGAAAATTCAGTTATAAAATTTGCATATTATAGATAATACATATATGGAAAAAAATGTAGAATTTCTTAATGCAATGGTGCTGTTTTCATAAAAAAATATTTCAAACAAATCACCTACAGTTTTTGTAACACAGGGTGATTAAAAATCCTTCCCAACTTTATGGTGATACTCTAAATGCTCAAATCTTTGAAAAAAGCTAGTTTTTGCTAGAAAGTTTGGAGCAAAGTCTCAAATTTTATTAATTTAGGACACATACATTCCATTAAATCTGTTGAATCGATCTATTTTGCTTTAGATTTCTAAGCAATGTATGTAGTTTTTTACTCTAACTATCATGAAGAGTATCTAGCATTGCCTTATTTAACCTTGAGACATGCTGTGAGCACATGTTTTATCCCTTATTTAATTTTTAAAGTAGCATTCGATCATAACATTTTCATTGGAATGAAGATTAGTTGTATCTGTCTAGTATAGATGAGATTTAAAAATGTTAATGTGAATGCTAAATATTATATTAAATATATATATATAACTGCAAAGACATTTTAAAAACTTACACAGTTGAAATTCCAGCATGATTTTTTATCCAACTTAGTTTATTGCAGTGTGCAGACCTTTCGTTAATGGAAACGTATTTCTCTTTTACAATTCAAAAAAATTTTACACTGATTTTTTGAGGAAAAGAAATTGATGTTAGTTGAAACACTCAAAGTGAGTAGGGTAGAACACAAATACACCTGTAATGAACACTAATAGATAAAATAAAAATATTTCGCTTTTTGAAAGTTATATTAGTTCAATATAATAAAAATTTTAAGAGTTGAAATTCCATGTAGGAATTAGGGATTAATGAGTCATGCAACACAATATTTTTGCATTTCTGGAAAACACACCAAATGTTGCTTATTTTTTTAGATGCCTCTTATTCCATTATTGTACTCAATCACACAACCTGGTTTTAAAAGATTCTCCAACTTCCTCTTTTCCCCATATCCACGATTTCAACATTATAATGTTTGCTGGTATCCCTTTTGCCAGACCATCTCAAAGCTAAAAAAGCCTCAATTGGAGAGACTTCGAATGAAACTGATTATAATTAGTGTAACATGAGGTACTTGAAAAAAAAATTTATTAGAAAATATTCAATTTAAAAAAGCATTAGGAATTAAAAAAGTTAAACTTTAATTTTTGTGGGGAATAGTTATAAATTTTAGAGTAAATTGCATAAAATAAAATACAAATTTTTACAAAATGTTTTAACAATACTATTTTTTTTTACAAAATACATTTTTCCAATTTTCAGAATATAACAATTCTCAACATTAATAAAATTAAAGTTTATCATAAGCTAAATAAATTTTCATTGTATGAATAAAAAAAAATAATGGAAGATCTTACGCGAGCGCGGATTTCACACACACACATTCAAAATGTTCTTCTCACTAAACAACTGTAAAATAATATTAAGTCATTTTTATTGTGTCGTTATGCGTCCGATTAAATGAAATTTTGCTCCCAAGCAGTACCTTTTTTTTTTTTTTGCTTTGACTTTTTTTTTAAAAAGTTCGAACATACATTTCTGAATCATAGGACAAAAATTGGTAGAGAAGTCAATTTTCATTCAATTTCTAAAAACAAAAATTCTTTTAAAATATTAGATACTTAAAAGAATCGCACATTCAGTATTTCTTTGAAGATTATTTTCAGATAGAGAAAAAACTAATTCATTGTTAGAATTTTTTAACGAATGTCACATGCCGATGAAGTATTATTTCCCCCACCTCTTCAAAGTAAAGAACAAATTTTGTTACGCAGAAATGAATTCTTTTCAAAAGTATTGATTACAAATATAGATAATTTCTACAAAAAAATAATAAAATTAACAAACAATATAGCTTTTCAACTAAAAACACATTTCTTTTGGATACACATCAAGTTATTTTCACTTTGTAAACAAAGCTTATTCAAAACAACGCGGCTTTCATTCACAACACTGTATGATCTCAAATCCAACACGGCTCGTAGATACCCATTAACACGGCTGCCAGAAACCCATTTCTCCTGAGTTTCAGAATAGACTCGTCCAAATGCAAACTCTCATTGAAAGCTGTGTTGTATTTGAGACGCTAGCTATTGTTATACTCGGTTGCGCTCAAAAGGGCCGCCATGTTGGATTTTATGTGATTGAAGCAAAATAAAGACGTTATTACAGAGATGATGCCCTCTTCATTTTACCAGCAGGCCTGGGGCATGACAAGAGCTGGCAGGATTACGCAAGGAACCGCAACATATGCCACGAAAACAAAAGAATGAACTTAAAAAAAAAATTTTCGAACTAGCGACTGCATTGAAAACAATACTAACATGGAGGACGACTCTTTACGGCAGGAGTCACCAGTCAACACTTCGAAACAATCCTTCATTTTTCCTGAATTTGACACGAATAAGTTTTGAAGTTTTAAAAGTTTTCTTGACTGTTTTGATCAACAATGTTTGGAATATCAAAAAGACGAACAATGGAAGAAGCAAAATACTGCTAGATATATCAAGGGAGTTTATCTTAAATTTTGGTATGATAGTCAATTATTTGAAAAGTGTTGCTACGAAAGTAAGGAACTATTCACTGCGGTGTTCGGTGCGACTAGACAAGAGGAGATTCAAAAATTTCACAACCTAAAATTAAATAACACTAAAGAATTAATTTCCTTTTTTACGGAAAAACTTTCGTTCGGGAAGAAACTAAATTATGATGACAGTTCCATTGTGGAACATATGAATTTATCCAGTCCCATCCAGTTTAAAAAATTCTTGGTCATTAAAAAAATTTCAACACCCTGCGAATGGAATTCGACAATACGGCAATTAATCGCAGTAACACCGGGCAATCCTAACCGAACTACTGTAGAAACTGGAAGTTATATCCGATGGAATAATCAAGCATACGGCAGTGTACAGAGAGGAACTGATCCACGGCACCGATTCCAATCAAGAGCATATCATGGGACAACAACATCAATCTCACATGGTACGATTCAATGAAAGACAACAGTTCAACAGTCAACCTAGGCAATTTCATGCAACATAATCGACATAATTTTCGCCCGCCCAGAAATAATGAAAGTGTCCAGAGGCAAGGAGGACAACTAATAATTGATTCAACGGTATGTTCCAAGTACTTTTTTACTCTTGTTGACTCGGGAAGCAATATATATATATATATATATATATGTATGTATATGTATATATATATATATATATGTATATATATATATATATATATATATATATATATATATATATGTATATATATATATATATATATAATATATATATATATATATATATATATATATATATAATATATATATATATATATATGTGTGTCTTTAATTCCAATAAATTTATCTAAACAACTTAAAAATTTTAAGATTTTAAAAAATAGTGATGTAACAATAAATCAAACTTGTGGGACTATTCATCCAAAAGTATAATTAGAGTTTATATGAATATTGGATGAATATCTAAGCAAATAGAAGAGATTTGTTTGTAATTGATACTAAATTGCCTTATATTATTTTAGAACTTGAATATTTACATTTATTTAAGCTTGATATTAGTATTCGTAAAATGTGTGTTTTTCAATTTGGTAAAAATTTAAGTAATGTTAAATTTGTAAATAAGTGTGTCAGTGAGTTGAGAACATATCATGGGACATATTGTAAAACTCTTAATAATGATCAAATGATGAACTATTCCAATGCTAATAATGAAAATAATATTAGCGTTACGGATAATAAAGGTTTAGATCAAGTACCACACATCCCTAAAGCTGATCTGAAAAGATTGTTTAACCCTGCCATGGTTGTTCAGGACATAGTACCAAAACAAACTAGTGAGAAATGGGAGGATTAGACCCAACTTCTAGACAAATTTCAAGCATTATTTTCACAAAATAAGTATGATGTAGGCTGTATCAATTTGGTACTACAAAGAATTCATTTAATCTCAGACCTTCCTATAAGTTTACGATGATTTATGCGCTATTCATTTGTGAATATACTGGGTTCTTAATTTGAACTTTCGGATTTTAAATATTTTTTCTTCTTATACGACTATTTTAAAGAGGGGTGCATCATCTTTGGTGCTCAATGATTCTATTATACTATGCACTTAATTATTTTATAGAGTTTTAACATTTTAATGTAATAATATCTTTCAGAATGCAATGAAGAATAGTTTAATTTTTCATGTATTAACTTTTTAAACTTTTAAATTTTAAATTTTTGAGAATTGGATATTTCCTCGATTATAACTTACGAAGTTGCAAGAGGGGGAAGGTTGGCGCCATCAAACTGGTTAAACCCCACTTATCGGTCCTAAGTCCAAGGTTGCATTTGGATATTTTATAAATTTTTATTTTATAAAATTTTTAATTTTGTTTGAAAAAACGTTGGTATTTTACTTTCTAAATTATATTCGCCATTAATATTTAGAAATGAGATTTAGCATTACAAAATTCATATAATTTCATTTTAATTGATTTATATATATTTAAATATATATGTATATATATATATATATATATATATATATATATATATATATATATATATATATATATATATATATATATATATATATATATATATATATATATATATATATATATATATATATATATATATATATACTAGCTGGTATACCCGTTCTTCGCACGGGTGAATCGAAAATTTAAGCAATACAGACTGAAGTTTTTAATGAGTTAATTTTGCGTTAATTGTAAATTACACAAAAAAAACAGCTTTTTACATATCTCAGCTGAACAAAAACCCATGTTTGCTAAATTTTAAGTCTGTACATATAATAGCTGATAAAATTTTTTTTTTTTTTACTTATAACGCCTCGTAACTCTCCTATGGATCGATTTTTGAAAACAACTTCCTTCTGCTCAGCAAAATTAACACATTCTTATAAATTTTGTGTAATAAACGCATTAAAATAGTGTAAATAATTTGTATCTGGATGTGTAATACGTTAATATTACTTTCTGATGCAGTTATTTCATGCTAAATAGCTGTTATCCGCGACTTCGTCAACGTGGAATTTAACAAAAAAGTGTTTATTCAATTCGCAGATTTACGAAAACTTAATAATTATATATTCCATGTTAAGAAATACCTATGCTATAAGTATAATGCCATTCTTCTACTTTGTGAATCAATGTTTCTTTTTTGTTTTATTTTTTTCTTTGTTTTTTGTTGAGCAAAGTGTGAGAGGGACGCTTGACCTATGATACTGTCGATGGGGTGAGGACTATAAAATCATTAGGATCAAAGGACATGGACGCGTCATGTCGCGAGAGGCAGCAACCTTATCAAACAAAAAGGTTTAAAGTAACTGCTAAAAATCGTTGAGACAGAAGGCTCACGAAATAAAATAATCCTTGTTGAATAAAAATAATCCCTATTGAATAAAAATAATCCCTATTGAAATAAATAATCCCTATTTGAATCGGATATTGTTTATTGGTTTTAATTTTATTTCCGTGGAACCCTAGTTTATTTTTTAAATAAAAGTAGCCCAAGTTACTCCTTATAACATTTGCTATCTGCCAGTGAAAGTTCCATCAAAATTGGTGCAGCTCTTTCAGAGTTTAGCCGGAACAAATAGAGACAGACAAAAATTTAAAAATTGATTTTTCATATAAGTACCATATATACTTTTAAATGTATTTAGTAAAAAGCTGTTAATTTCAAATTACAGACACTTCATTTTTATTTATATGTATAGATATTGCGCAGGATAAATGAAGTTATTTACAGTTTTGAATAAATTTACTTAATTTAAGGGTGTAAGTGCCCTTTTTCACCTAAAACGTAATTAAAAATATTTATTTTAGAAACAACTATATGCGTACTTAACTAAATAAAACAACCTGTTGGCTCTGCGATCGCCATCCCGTCCGCACACTCAAACTTGTAAAATCACTCTTGCAAAACAAACATTTATTGTGACTGCTTTGTGCAGTGTTTGGCAATGAAATAAACAATAAAGGTATGAAATTGGCTTACCTCTATTTAAATTCGGAGCCTTGTGAGAAGTCAAATGACGTAAAACCCAAAAACTTTCTAATTTAAGTTTAAATGCTGTGTATGTTACGGAAAAATTGATGTTGCTCAGTGTTCTTGAGAGAGAATGAAATCATTTTTGGAATGATTATAAGCATTGAATGCAACAGTTCAAAACAGGTCTAAGTAGCAGTAGGGTGACACGAATCTGCAAGCAGGAGAGGGGGGAGAGGGTCGTGTGACCTTTGACACTGTCGATGGAGTGATTACTGGGTAGGGTGAAACGATCACAAAGGAAGCCACAAGCAAGGGGTTAGAGAGATGCATGACCTTTGACAGTGTCGATGGTGGGAAGACTGTTAAAATGATTAAAATCAGACATGAACGGGGAAAATCGCGAGTGTCAGTAACCTAATCAAACAAATAGTTTGACATAACTGCTAGAAACTTTGAGACAGAAGGCTCGCGAAATAAAGCAATCCCTATTGACTAAAAATAACCCCTAATGAATAAAAATAATCGCTATTGAAATAAATAATCCCTATTTGAAACGGATATTGTTCACCATTTCATTCGTTTTAATTTTATTTTCGCGGAACCCCAATTTTGTTCTATAATTAAAGTAGCCTAAATTATTTCTTATAACATTAGCTATCTGCCAGTGAAGGTTTTGTCAAAATTGGACCAGCCGTTTCAGCGATTAGCCGGAACAAACAGAAAGGCAGATAGACAAAAATTTTAAAAATTGATTTTTTGATATACGTACCGTATATACTTTTAAATGCATTTAGTAAAAAGCTGTTAATTTCAAATTACAAACAGACATTTCATTTATATATATATATATATATATATATATAGAGAGAGAGAGAGAGAGAGAGAAAATTAATATTAAGAATTTAAAAAAATAACAAAAATCGAAACGGTTACTTTTCAATTACTATTAACTAAATTCTTTATTAACGCCTTTAAATTTTTTAAATTGCTGTGAAATAATTCTTTTTAATTGTTACAAAAAGATTATGCTCCTACACATACTGTCACAAATTCCCTCTAAAATTATTTCATATCATCAGCATATCCTAAAAGCAAACGCATTAAATTAAAAATTATTAAAATGGATTAAAATAAATACCTTATTTTTGAAACACTTTTCAACTTCGATTTTCTCGGAGGCTGCAACAGTTTCTCTGTCTTCTCGAACATAGAAGACAAGAAGTGAGAAAGAAGGTGATAAGGAAGTATCGACATCAATAGGAATATGCACTTCACCAATGGGGGGCTTATACCTAATACAGAATTGAAACAATCACATCTTCAGCATAATGCACATGCTTTTTATACAAGCAACATATTCAAAAAATTTTCTTTAGCTCACAATTTCTAATGTAATATTTAAAAAAAATAGTAAACTATGAAACACAAAAATAAGAATGTTTACATAAAGATGCAAGAATTCGAAATCAGAAAAAAAATATTTAGAACATGCATACACTTCTATAATTTTCACTAAATTTTCTATGATATATTTAATAAGCTAATAAAGCACTGCAAATTTTTTAAAGCAATATTAATCAGATTCAATATATTTAATATATCTTCATAATTTAAATTGTATCTCTTCCGAAGAAAAACAATATAGATTTATTTTTAACTATAAACACAAATGTAATTCGGTTGCTGGTTCACAAATGGAAACTAAGAGAATAATCAACAAGCGTGAGATTTAGTTTAAATAAAGGAATGTATTAAAGTATATATAACATTGCGGAAAGATAAACTAATTATTCTTCCAACTGCAATAAATTCACTAAGTCCTACAGAATAATATAATAAAGTAAGTGAAGCTTCCAAGGTAGGTTTTGTTAAATATTGAAAAAAATGAAGCCCATTTTTTTCACAATCTTAGTCAATTTAATCTTAAGTAGTGAATATATTTGCATTTGATTGGAGAGAATCACCAGTTTAATTATTTTTTTAAATATTATTTTTAAGAATAATTAGTAAAAGTGAACTAGAAGGCATATTATTTCACCTGAGTTATTAGTTTAAAGAGTCAGAAAGGAAAATGTGAATCCATTTTTAAATAAATTGTATCAGATTCACAAAGTATTTTGAACAAGAAAGAACACCAATTTGTGTTACTGCGTAAAGCACTTACTTAATCCTAAAAAGAGCCTTTTAGTAATATTGAGTAATCAATTGTTATCTTACAAATAAAGAGTAACCATCTTCACTGGATTTATTTATATTTTATTCACTGTTTTTTTAAAAAATATTAAAAAAGTACCTAGCAAAGTGAGACATATTTACTCTAACATTAAATTATACTCTTTGAAATGAAATTTATTGCTGAAATATATACTATGTGTATATTTATAAGAGGGGGTGCGTTAAATGGTGAATATACCAAAAAACTAAAAAAATCAGCTTGGAATTATAGGTGCACATTGTGCGCCGAATTTTATGGTACACATATATATATATATATATATATATATATATATATATATATATATGGCTTAATTCAAAGACAGATTTAGAAATCATAATAATTCTCCAGTTTAGTCCAAAGACTTTTTTGTATCTACATTTGTTGTGTCTTGTGAATTCCAATTTTTCCCTCTTTAGCACTGTAGGTTATAGAACTTCTTCACTTTTATTTTATTATACTATATATATATACATATATATATAGTATATATATATATATATATATATATATATAATATATATATTTGAATTCAAAAAAAAAAAATTAGTCCGAATCATACCTCAATCTTGTCAGAATGAGGTACCCATGAAATAAAACGAAACTGAGAATATAGTTGTTTCCTGTCATCTTGTAATAACGAAAAAAGAGCTTATAAATAACTTCACTTTAATGAAACATTTATATGAAGCTGTAATATAAAATAAAGACTACCCTACTATGAACTGATAACCCATTGCTATCATATCTGATGTATATCGATAGTTATAACAGATTAACTTTTTTTGTAATGAAAAGGTTTTGATTTTGTTTTTTGCATTGAATTTAGTATTAAATTTTCTTTAAAATGATATGCAAGACTTTTTATTTTGTTAAACATAACAGTTTCTATAAGCATACAAATTTGAAAAACGTAAGAATTTTTAAAAGTATCCGCAATTTTGGCCTCCTCATATATACATACGTATATATAGATATATATAAAGACAGATAGATAGATAGATAGATAGATAGATAGAGTGAAAGATGAGAGGGAGAGTTATATATTAACTTCGCGGTATATTGTACTGATAAATTCTAACTAAATCGTGTTTTAATTTTCATGCAAATAGATTTGTAAAATAGGATAAATTGTGCAATATAAACATATATATATATATATATATATATATATATATATATATATATAAGCTATTAATGTTAGAATAATTTAAGAACTATACCGAGCATCCCTCGCTCCGGGGCAGTATTTATCATCATCATATGTAGATTCACTAGATGATGAAGAAGTTGTAGAATCTTGTTCAGGAACGAGTTCTGTTTCTGATCCATTAATCAGATCATTATCATTCTCTAATTTTCCGGAGACATCATCTTCAGTATTAAAACTTACATGTTTTGAACCAACAGTCATAACCCTTCCTTTTGAGATTATCTGTTTGAGAAATTGATTGTCTACTTTTAAATAATAATAATTTTGGCATTCTGAACATTTTATTTTTGATAGCTTTCATTGTTTCTTATAAGCAAATAATTTCATTAGTAATAAATAATAGTCACCCTGAGTAAAGATAACTGAAAACTGTACTTTTTCCAGACTTTGAACACTCCTAAAATTATGTAAGTATAACTTTAAAAACCTAATATTATCTAAAACATTTCAGAGTGACCCTCGTATTAGAACAAAAGAAGCAAAGGATGTTGCTTACTATCAATTCAAAAAGAAAACTAAAACCTTTATGTTACCATGCACAAAAAGAGCACACTTTTTATAAGAGGATGTAAAGTTTTTATGGAATTAACAAAAACAACTAACAATAAACAGATAGTTTGTAACAATAATTGGTATTATATTGGTGTCTTTTTGAAAATCATGTGTATTTGAATTTGTCAGTTTAATGGTAATTAGATGTTTTGAAAGCTCAGAAGAACATTTACTACACAAAGCAATATAAACACATAAAACTAGCATATTAATCGAGATAAATATCCTGAATCAATGCCATTCCACGAAAAAAAATAAACTTTTTCAGCTATCTCAGGATGATTATAATTTATTACAATGCTCTCCTAGGAAAATAGATCGTTATAAAAATATTAACATGCATTAAATTATTTCATAAAATTATACTTTAAGTAACAAAAAGTTGTATGGTATAAATTTTCTTTTAACAGATTTTTATAAGGAATTCAGATTAAAATATTTTAAACTTGTATAAAGTTGAAGATGAACTCCAAGCAACATCCCAAGTAGAAAAGAATATTTCTTAATCTCTTTTATAGTCATCAAACTAAAGCTACGCATAACGAAAGTAAAATGTTTATTTTTCTTACTATTAATTTTTTTTTTATCTTAAACTGTCATTTTTTTCAAGACGTACGTAAAAAAATACATATATTTACCTGGTAATGTAGAGTAAAATCCGTATTTTCCTTGGATGTGAACAAAACTCGAATGTTTTTTTGTGTGTTGCATGGAACTGGATGACCAACTGTTGACAACTGTAAAAAGCTTCCAGATGGAGAATAAAATGGTTCCAAAGATAAGTATGCAGTTGGTTGATACAATCTATCAGGACTATAGTCATTTGAATTACTTGCATATTTTAATGACTTGGCCTGGAATATCACATTTTTATCAAAAATCTTATTTCACATTAAACTTTTAGTAACATATAAATTATCTGAACTCCATGTCTGCTATATCTGTTTTATTTCTTGCTTAATACTCAATAAATCCTCTAAATCAATTCAGATATTCTAATATTTCTTTTCTGAATCTGCTACAAGATCATAACAATATCATTTGTCATTTATAAATTATACAAAAAGGGAATGGTTTGAATACTAATAAAATTTCGTTTTACATTCAACGAGAATTTCTGTTATGAATTTAAAGTACTTTTATATGCAAAGAGTGCAAAGAAAATAGGAAACGTCGAGCTTTTAGTTATTTTTCCAAGCATTTACATGATTTTTACAGCTGAAAAAAGTTTTAACACGGAATCACATATTTAAGATTTCCTAAATATTTTTTACTATACTTGTATCGAAAACTTAATACGTGTTTGCTATAATACTTGATGTAAAATAGGAAGAAAAATAAATTTAAAATTGAGTAATTTTAAAAGAAATATCATACACCATCTCAATAACTTGTTTTTACATATTAAACAATCTTGAGTGAGTTATACAACAAAACAATTTTCGATATACTTTCCAGTTGGAGTATGCACACAACAAATCAATGTTCGATATATTTACTTCCAGTTGGAGTATATACAATAAAACAATTTTCGATAAATCAAGCACTAAAAATTAAAGCGTTTTCTTTTAAATTTATAATTATGAACCAAAGCTTAAGATCTATTATTTGAGTTACGCGTGTTTTTATCTGTTTCATTCCAAAAGGTATTCCTCATTACTAAGCATTTTTATAACCGTTTTTTTTATTTTTCTAATCAGTAATTATTGTATTAAAACTAACACAGTTTTATTTTTGTTTTACAAAGTTATATCTTTTCCTTCATATTTACGTCTTTGGGTATACTGAGAATTTACGACATATAAAAATACACTGCTCAAAACAATTAAAGAATATTGTAAGTTTTATATAAAATAAAGATATAAGCGAATTTTCTTTTGCCGAAAATGGAAGAAGAGAATCACAAATGCAAATTTTTCTGATTTTCAAACTGTGGAGTATACTAATTTTGAGTTCGACGTCATACACGTCACTTCAGCGGCAGCGGATGAAATTTGACGTTCAACTGAAAACGAGTCAAGGATGATCGGCATTCAGTGACTGCTTTGTTTCGATGAGTATGATGTTTAAGCGAAGTCATTTAACCGATTCAGAAGCTTGGGGAGTTGTTGGTAGGTTAGAAGGGGGCCAAACTCAAGCCGAAGTAGCGCAAGCCATTGAAGTGTCACAAAGTGTGATTTCCAGTATCTGGAACCGTTTTTTGGAGACAGGAAGTGCAGGCCGAAGACCAGGACAAGGTCGTAGACGGGCAACAACGCCCAATGAAGATCGTTATTTAGTGTTAACGGCTCCAAGACACCGAAATATGAACGCTACGCTTCTCCAACAACACCTTCACTCGGCTATTGGCACCACGGTTTCAACTCAAAATGTCCGAAACCGGCTCCATGGTGTAGGTCTGTATCTTCGCCGACCGATGGTATGTGTTAGACTAACATCAAGGCATCGTCGCGACCGTGGGAGTGGGCAACAGAGCATGTGAACTGGAGGAAAAATGAATGGAGCAATGTTCTTTTTTCTGACGAGTCCCGTTTTTCTGTTCATCCGGATAATAGGCGTATTTTCATCTGGAGGGACCGTGGAAGTAGGAATAATCCTGCGTTCGTGCACGAAAGTGTCAGATATGGCGGTGGGGGACTGTTGGTGTATGGGGGCACCTTCATTGACGGGCGCACAGACCTCTACATCATTCGAGATGGACCTCTGACTGCTCGCCGATACAGGAATGAGATCCTCAGACCTATTATAGTCCCTTACGCTGCAGCAATCGGAGATGACTTCATTTTAATGGACGATAACTGCAGGCCACATCGTGCTAACCAAGTAAAGGATTTCTTTTTCTCGAGGAAGGAATCGTACGAATGGAATGGCCAACGTGTTCTCCAGACATGAATCCAATAGAGTACGTTTGGGACTCTCTAGGAAGACGAGTTGCTGGCCGCCAACCACTCCCCACAAACTTTCCAAGAACTGGAAAGAGATCTTCTGGAAGGGTGGGATAGAATACCCCAACTCGTGTTTAATAGCCTCATTGACTCCATGCCTCAAAGATGCTCAACGTTGCTGGCCGTCCGTGGAAACCATAGCCCGTACTGAAAATGATTTTCTTTGAAGAAAACACCTTTTTTTCTTCTTTTTTTTCTCATATGCACAAGTCGTGTTTTTTTCCTTTTGTACACAAATGTGCAATAAAATGCATTTTTTTCTGCCAAACATGTGTAATTTATTATCATATAACCTACTACGTCTGTCCACCATGTATCAATCAGCTAAAATGTTTCCCAGCCACAAGATCCACCATATCCTTTAATTATTTTGAGCAGTGCATAAGGGATTACTTGAGCCATCTTTCCCTCATAAGGTTTATATTTGTGTGTGTTATGGCTAATACTACCTGCCTGACGTAGTCAGAACGAGGCCCGCGAAATTCTTCGTGACAAGGGGCTAGAAGTACGCCTGTCTTTGGTCTAGGCCTTGAACACCATACTGGTGACAGTACGAATTAGATCGGCGAAATTCCCCGAACGGACGATAGATGGCGACACCTCCTAACTCCATCTCCATAATTTTGCCATGGGACTGGAGGGGGGTGGGAATATTCTCCAGTCCCCTGCACTCGGGATTCAGCCCACAAGACTTCCGGACCCACTGACGAGCACGAGCACATATTCCGTGTGTACTCGGAGGGTATTTGGTGGCATCGGGCATCTAACCCAGGCCTTCCGGACTGGAGTCCGATGCTCTAACCACCAGGCTACCCACGGCCTGGTTTATATTTATTAGTAAACAGCACAGATGTATTCCTCGTATATACTAGAGGTATATCCCTGTTTTGACTCCTCATTTTCCATTTGCCAAATAATTTCTAGCTCTCTCCTGCTTCAATCTTACGTCTTTATCATATATTAGTAGTAATTATTTACTTTAAATACTTACGTATTAATACTTAGTAAATAAGTTGTGTGTGTGGTTAATATTATTCAGAGTAAATTAATGATTTTTGATGAATGCGTTATCAAATATGCCCCTTACGGCTACAAAAAATCCTAACTTATAAATAGTTGCAGCCTAATCATTGAGAAATAGATAAACAAGAATAAATATAAGCCAAAAAATCTTTTTTTTTATTTTACTTCATTTTATTTTATGAGAATGCTTCATTATGAAAGTCTGTGCAAATTAATTTTGGATCAAACTCAATGATTATTACAAAAAGCAGCCGATTGTGAATGCAGATTTTCCTTTTAAATTGATCTGGAAACATATATTTTTTTAAAGGGCATTATTTCTATGAAACTTGTTAGATTTGTGCTCTAAAACTGGACGATTAAGAAATGCAATGTTACATCTTTAATTTTCGAATATTAAAATTCTTTTAGCTGTTGAATTAAAACTTTGTAGTTGAGCTGAAAATAGATAGACTACAATATTTGCAAAAATTTTCGTGATAGTTTTTTTTATGTAATTTTCTTGTTTCTTAGTTTCTACAAAGCAAAAACTAAATAATATAATATTTCTAAAAAGAAATAAATGTTATAATGGTATTTAAACAACAAAATCCTCGGTCTAGATTGTATTTTCAGATCATTGTATAAATTTTAAAAAAATTCAGTTTTCTCATTTCTTATACTTTACCACATGAGATATATTTAATATAATAGTATTATTCCATAATTTTCCTTGCGGACAATTTTTCAATAACTTTTTTATATAATATTTAATTCTTTCTATATAAAGTATATAATTCCTTTACATACATTTATGTCAATAGAAATCGAATCGATGTTTTGAGGTTCTATGACATATTTTATGTGTCCATTGGCATTGGATGTGTAATTTTTGCAATACTTTATGGTTTTCTGAGACAACCAACCAGCGATTAGTCTTTTCCTATTCACAGTGGCACAGATTTCAACGGCTTCTCCTTCAGCTGGGGTATCATCTGGATGCTTAACTTCAAGCTGAATGAAAAACATGATATAAGATATAATAAAAATGTTATTTTGTGCAATAAAAGGTTTTTAAAAAAATCTATGAGTGTAAAATCTATAATATTTTAATAAATTCCATCTTGGTTTATATTAAATACTCACTTTTCCAATATAAGGTAAACCTGGTTTATAATAATTCTTTCGATCGGCTTCAGTGTTGAAATTCAGTGTTAGAGGATCAGAAGTCCGACTAAGATAGTCAGTTGCATTCATTTGCACACCTGGTAAAACAAGGGATTAAATTTATTCGTAAACTTTAATTCTTAAGTAACATTTTCATTATAAATTACTGTACTCGATCCATAACTCCAAGTAATGTGTGAGAAATGTGTAATGAAAATCAAGACCTTTATAAAAACATTAATTCTATGCATTTCATTGTGTAATTAACTTATTTTAATTATTTTTTTTTATTTAATTAACAATTAGAATCTAATTTTATATCAAAAACAGAAAAGAAACTCATCTGATAATTCTATTTAGCACAATATAAATTTTATATATGACTTAATTAAATATATTTAGATCTTTTTTGATAGACACTAAATTAACTTTTGTACCTTTATTTGTATCTTTATTTTCACATACTATATAGATGTTTTCGTGTGCAATATTTTGTAAATTAAGTCTATTTTTACAAAAATTATTGAAACAATGTACTAATTACGCCATCGAAGAATTAAGTAAATATTCAGAATCAAACATGCTCAAAGGTTGCCGGAGATTTAAATTCTAGTATTCCTTTAAGACATTCTCCATGTTTCTCGCAAGAGCTGTGTAAATTTTTATAAGATAATAGCATGAACAGATATATGACTGAGAATGAGATGAAGTATTGTAGGAAGACTGCTTAGAGGCCAGTCACAAGCACATGTGACTCGGAGTATAGTCTCCAATTTGTGGAAACATTCGAGACGCTGGATCCCTATTAGATAATTACAATGTAAGATGTATTCTAACACTTTTATCCAAGTTTTGTAGTGTGCAGTTGCTTAAGGCTTTCTATTTAGCTTTTTACTAAGGCTGACTTATTTAGCATAATGTAGACAACTTGTACCTTGGGCCAGATTTCAGAGGGCAACGTGCTTTTCCCATATGAGTCGATGACTTAATTTGGGCACTGATTATTTGAGGATATGTATCTGAAGAGAGCCTGGGACACACACACGTTACCATGCCTCTCTACCGGAGAAAAAGATCATTACGGTAAGGTAGCGGTAATGGTTTCGTCAGTCGTTATTTGGACGGCCTTACCCCTTTACGTGTGCTTGGTAAAGATTCCCAGACTACGAAATATAAAGTGGAGATCTTGGAATTATATGTTCGACTTTTCAGAAAAGAAATTGAACTCCGATTTTCGTTAATGGCTGACAATGCTCATTTCTATATAACCCAGCTCGTCAACGACTACTTAGAAAGAGTAAATATTTGCTCTATGAATTGGCCTGCCAAATATTCAGACCTTAACTCTCTATATAAATGTCAAGGACACTCTTGCGAAGCTAGATAGAGGAGCTGAAAACAGCCTTCCTGTAGATTTGATATCGACTCGAGAAGACATGGACAGTAACTCAACGATTCCATCCTATATAGAATGCCTTCATGTTGTGTGACCTATCTTCCTGTGAGAGGGGACCATACTTTGTATTAGATTCATTTCCAGTTCATTATCAGAATGCGGATTTTGAGCTCTACTGATAATCATGTATACGTAAAATGATTTTTGACTCATATATTTTTTTTCTTTTAGAAATGTACATCCATTCGAAGTTTTATTAAAATATATTCATTATTTGTTTCAGAAATTCTATTCTATTAACTTCTCACTCGAGATTGTTTATATATATATATATATATATATATATATATATGCATAGAGAGAGAGCAGAGAGAGCAAGTGTGATGACTGCACAGTAAAAAAAGAAAAAAGTTGTATTTAACTAGTTTTATGGCTAGTCAGTCTTTCCTTTTTCTATCTGTAATACTGAGTAAGACCCTACTATATATAAAAGATAGAAACTGTGTGGCCATTATTAATAAAAAGGATTATACCTAAAGAAGGATTCGAAAATTCTGAGATCATGCTTGATTAAAAATACAGGATTAGAAAAGGATTCAAAAAAGAATAAAAACCGATTATTGTCATATTTAAATTTTTTTTATTATCATCTATACTATTTTAAGATTTACAGAATCGCCATCTATTATTTGAGGTGGAAGGCATTTAAATGTAGAAACAATTAGTTGGACGTATGAATATTTATTTAATATGTATGTAATATCAATGAAATCATTATTATAAAAATAATAATTTAATCTACAAAACTCGGAATTTCTTTACAAAGATAACAAAATTAAGTGGTTGTTAGTATACTAAAAATATTTAATGACACTAGATTTTTTTTCTGAATTATCTAAAATCTTTTACATTGTATGCAATTTATAATATTGTTTCTAGAAATTAATGAATATATAATACTTTCCGAATGAAATATTTTAATTATATTGAAATTATAATCGCCTCTCTCTCTCTGTCATAAATATAAGAAATTATCTTTTAATTCTACATGGATATATCTTGAAAACTAGCTTGATTAATACCATTGCAACGTGTTTCAATCAGATTGATGTAGTCTGGAAAAAAAATAACATTTGTTTTGAAATAATATTTTCTTTTCAAAAAAGATAATACCGTATATATATAAAATAACGAAGTATTATGAACACAACTATTTTCAAAAAAGTATAAATAAAAATTAGTTACAAAGTTACTATCTGATCCACCCAGTGCCAAGCTTTTAATATATTGATAGCAACTACCATTATAATAAAGTAATATATACATAGTGTCAATAAAATAAAAACTAATTTAGCTATATTATTTTTTCGTATAAAGTATTTAAAGTATCCGACAACGTTCGGAACCATGATTTTGCAAAAGCGTATAAATGGATAATATTTATGATATTTAGTGTCACTTAAAGTAGAAATTGTATATAAAATTGTTTTAAGAATAGTATTACAATAAAAAATTATTTAAGTACAATATTTTGACAAAAAATGAACGTAGAATAACCTATTTTCAAAATGTTCTTCTTTTGTGAAAAATGCTTCTATTATAATAATATTCTGCCTGTATATAGATCAGACCTCCCTACAGATGCTCAACTAGAATTTTTGAAATATACAACTTAGAAGTGGGTTTATCTATATTTTACGACAACAGAGGGGAGCAATTTTAAGAAAAAATGCCGATAATTATTTCATTTGGTGGTAACTTTGAAAATAATGTAAATTTTTTAAACATCCTAGTTCAGACTCTCTGGAGAAGTCTTTACTTTATATAAGCGAAATATTTTTATTTTAGGAGCATTTTTTTATAAAAGGAGAACATTTTGAAAAAAGATTATTCTAAGTTAATTTTTTGCCAAAATATATTGCATTTAAATATTTTTTTGTCAAAATATCCTTAAAACAATTTTATACATATATTCTAATCTAAGTGACTTTAAATATCATGAAAATTATCCATTTATGCACTTTTTTAAAGTCACGGTTCCGAACGTAGTCGAATACCTTAAAAGCTTCATCGATCGGATTGAAATTTACCTGTTCCATCTTCTATTACATTGGCTACAACCATAATTCTTCGATAACTATAAAAATTGCCAGGGTCTAGCATGGAAACATTTATATTATAGTTGAAACAACCATCAATCTGTAAAAATAACGTAGAAAAAGTAATTCTGAGTAATTTGATTTTTTTCCACAGTGAAATTTAACATTACAGAATATACAGTAATACCATAAATGTAGCCTGATTATAAATGTAAGATTTCTAAAGAGAAGAAAGGGAAGTCTAAACCTGATTTCCTAGTTAATTAGATGAATTTTAATTTGAATAGTATACACTTTCTTATATAGAATTCTGCATTATGACAACTGTAAAAATATCCGCGTATAGTAAGATAATTTTTCAAAGCATTTCAAACAATTTCTTAAAGATGAAATATTTCTGTTTCTATAAAAGTACAAAAAATGTCTGCTATTTTTTAATAATGATGTACCACTTTAATTGATTAATTATTTACTGTGTTTTTAACCACGTACTATCTGATATGAATATCACTTACCTTGATGCGTTAATTTGAGAAGTGTTTTGTTTGTCTAACCATTTATAAGGTCATTATTTAGTAGCTATGTTACATTAAAACATTTTTGGGATTTAGATAGACTTATGAAAATAAACTCATTTAGCTGATTAATTAAAATTAATTTGATTTTTACGATCATTTTTTTTGGTGAGAAGTACGTTTCTCACTACCCACTAAAGCTATTCAAAGGTTGACCATCTTATTGTTTTAATTTCTCTTTATGTTGCATTACATGATATTTATAAAAAATTATTTATTAATACTAAAATATAAGGAAGGAATTATTAATTAGACTTATTTCATATATTCAAAGAATTCATACACATTACTTCTCATAAAATTTCAGAACACAGGGATCAATACATAGGCCATGACAAACAATACAAACGTATCTTGTTCTCATGTGCTTTACTAGAGCACAGATGGCAACATGATGTTGAGCATAGGATCACTAACGTAAGTTAATCGTACGTCATCTGAAACAGTTTTCTTGCTGCTTAGAAAATTTATAGGCCATTGGTTACGCTTTTGACTTGAAAGTTCAGACATCAGTTGTGCTAACCAAAGTGCTAACAGCACAAATTTTTGGTGAGAAAATAGCTTCCCATGGACATTTAAAAATTGGTTTTGCGTGTAAGTATGCTTACCACGGCCTTATAAAGGGTTAAAGTGTGGCTTTCACTGAAAATAACGATACATCATCTCATTTTTTTTAAGATTTGAACGCACTATATTTAAGTAAAAAAAAGAGTACTTAGATAAAGAGAATGATGGGATTGTAAGTAATCTAATCTAATAAGTGATAACTAAAAGTTTATATTACCTTAGATTGTGCCAAAAGCATTTAACTTTATCAAAAAATTCAAATATAACATTCACTAAGAAAATCTGAGAAAATAGCGTAGAACAAAGAATTATGACGCTCTTTTTTTGAAAAGTTCTAACATACCTACTTAGAATAAACAACCATTACCAAATAATGACGCCAAAGATTATGAAACATTTATATAAAAAATGTATGACGTTTATGTACCTCAAGCCCTAATTTTCAAGTATAATATAATCTTAAACATAAATAAATATGTAGTGAAAATTACCTGAAAGGTATTTTGTATAACTGGTAATTGATCATATGAGTATGAATATGAATAGTGTTCGAAAGACGCATTCAGGTTTAATGTGCCATGCACTGGTTCCCCATAGGTGTACCTAAATTTAGAAAAATATATTATGTTTATTTTTATTCGAGACGAAGAATTTGAAAATATAAATTATATTCGAAATTATACTTGTAATAAAAACTTACAAAGGCAGTTTATCAAATTCTGAAACCAAATATGTCACTTGAACAGTGAATACTAAGAATTTTAATAAACTATACTCAGTGACGCAACAGCCCATGAGAGCCAAGGCCTAATGTGGCCAGCTCAGTTTTCGTGACCTAGGACGCTGAGGTGCATGAGCAGATGTTCCGATCAGGGGGGTCAGTCTCACAGAAACCCCCCAGTGTTTAGTTCCCAAGTAAAATATTGGTACTCATTTATCTACCCACTGAAGGAATGAAAGGCTAAGTCAGCGATACTCAACCGGCGGCCCAATGGGCCTTTTTAAGTGGCCCGGTCATGGCCCATTGCTCTAAAAATTCATTGATTTTTAAAAATTTGGTGGAAAATTCTTTGTTAAGAAATCAAACTTATCAATTTTGATTTTTACTGTCGATGTCGTATGGATGTGAATTGATATTTCTTTTCCCGATTAGTGATAATAGACAACCATCGTTTTAACTATCTTTCATATACATTCGAAGAAAGTAGGTTGTTTCAAGATTATTGGGAAGTTGAATATTATGTAGTGAAAAGCAAGCATGAATCAGTAATTGTTTGATTTGTCACGAAGGTGTTGTAATTAAAAAAATAAACAGGAATCATTCAATGACACTTTTCCTCAAAGAGCTCTTGCAAGAGATGATATAAATAGGCTTTCTTGAATAATATTTACAACAGCAAAAAAATGCTTTGTCAGTGGTAATGTGACATTGAAATAGTTATATTATTAGTAATCATATCAAACCAGTGGCGCACACAAGGAAAGTGCCTTAGGGGTCCAGACACCCCCTTAGCCCTTGGTTATAATCCTATGTATATAAAGTAAAATTTAATTATGTATTTGTTATTAATAATTAATTTAAATAATTAGTACTAATTATTTATATAATAATTACTTTTGCATTGTTTTTGTGCCCGAAAATCGACAAAATCAAAAAAAATATTTGGGCGGCGTTTTGGAGCCTAATATCAAAATGGTGCACTTTCGAACCTAGACCCCCCTCTTAAATTTTTTGTGTGTGCTATTGTATGAAACCATTTACTCATGGAGAAATTGTGAAGGAGTGATTCTTAAATGCTTCCAATTTAGAAAAATAAAGTAATGAAAAATATAAATAATAATTAAAAAAAGCAAAATAGGAGTTTTAATATTTTGATCAATTTTCCACATTTTAAATTTTCTGTGTTATCTTGGCCTTAAAGCAATGCCCTCACCCTCTTCCATTAATTCTCATGTTGCGGCCTACGTGAAATAGCCATCATATGAATGCGGCCCACGTAAAAAAGCTAACATATGTATGTGGCCCGGCAGAAAAAAAGGTTGAGTACCCCTAGGCTAAGTCGACCTTATGTGGTAACGCCATACGCTACCATTCAGCCACTGGGCTTCAAAAATTTTAATAATCACGGAAAATTTTAGAATTGCGTATTTGAACAAAATAATTTTTTCGAATGTACAGAGAGCTTCAAATGTCCCTCAGGCAATGAAAACGCCAATCCCTAAGAAATAAAAGGGTTATAATTTTCACTTTTTTTATAATATAAATTGTTTAATTAATCAACATGAACACATATAAAATTCCATGGAAATATTTCAGTCAGGCAGAGGTAATGGCAATTTAGTGGTTTTACGCTAAAACGGTAATCTGACTTATTTTGTGAATTTGCTGTATGTAACGTTGTGCCCAACAAGTATTTTTTATCTTTCTAAAAATAGATTAACACCTTTAAGTCAGTGTTTCTCAAACTGTGGGGGGGTAATAACTCTACAAGGGGGGCTCGAGCACATTGAAGTCGAAAACAAAATGTTATTTAAAAAATTATTAATTTACTGAAAGTAAACAAAAACAAAATATTTTCTGATGTAATAAAATTTAGAATACACATTTACACTGATATAATACACTTATAAATGTATCAGTACTGTGTATAATGTATATTTTATTATTAATTTAACAATGCTAAGTTAAGAACAAGTTTGATAATTATCAGTAATTCCATGGGCTTGTATGGACACTTATTTTGATAATTTAGACGGTTTGTAATTAATTCTTTAACTGCCGATTAAAAGATGTGATTCGCTCCCCAACGCCCCCGTTTACCCCGTATTTTGATGTTTTTTTGAGGGGGAGGAGAAAATAAATAAGTAAGCAAATCCTCTGAAATAAGTAAATCCTTCGCAAACACTGTCAAGGTACTTTTATTGTATTCCAAAGCCTAAAGAATAATTGTATGGATAGATCTGCACAAAAAAGATCATACTTCGGAAAGACGTATATATACGTCCAGAAAGTTAATGCTTTGGCTGAGAGAGACGTTTATGTACGTCGGTGACACACAAGAGGTTAAAGTCGTATGGTAGCTTTAGTGTGAAAGTGTTGTGTTATTGAATTCAATACATTGTTATTGTATGAAGGGGGGTTGAAAATGATGATTGAATAGTGGGTCGCGTATATTGAAAGTTTGAGAAACACTGCCTTTAAGTTTTTGAGAATTATAAAATGAAGAAAAGTCTGAATGTAAAAAATCCAGCATCATTAATTAAAGTATTTTAAATTAATCGAAATTTTTTTTATAAAATAGTCGCTAATTATTCCTTTATATATTTTAAACATTTCCTAGTTTTAGACACAATGACCTTCGAGAGAGTGTAAATAAAGTCTGTCGATTTTTTTCATTCTGTAAAATAATAGAAACATTTGAACAACAACAACAAATTTTCTGCAAATTTTACTAATTCCTTAGATCAGGAAATCAGATCCTAGAAAACTAATCCGATTTCATTCCAGAGAAGATACAGAATCATAAGGACCAAATTTACACTATCTCAAAAGATGCGTTCCAGTGTTACTTTTAATAGAAAAATGCTAGAGAGACAAAGGAATATTTTGACATAAATTAATGTTAGATGGTTGTATCTGAATGGGAATCTATATAATGATTAAAGGTCTGATATTTCGAACATAATTCCTATGTAAATACATGGTAATTCTCTACGGTAAAGTAATAAACAACACCAATGCTACTTCAATGAAAATTTTGCAACGGCTTTTACAAGTCTGGAATCTGCTTACTGTTTGAAAAGAGAGCTTGAAAGTTATTTTTTTAACGAAGCATGAATTCAAAAGGAGCATAAAGTTTATTGTGAAATTATGTGTGTTATAAAAAAATAGTAATAGAATTTTTCAAAATAAATTTAAGTTTCGACGAATTTTTCCAGTTTTCCTTACGGTCTCGGACTCGTGGCTAGCGTGTCCTACGTTCGAACCTGAAGACAAGCCGTACAAAAGGTTACTCGTTAAACATGTCGAGGCTCAAACGTTCTCCCTTTGGAGTGACGTGGAAGTTAGGAGAGGAGGTAACAGCTCAGGTGTCGTCCTTGTCACTTGACCATGGTTCTAAGTTACGAGGCTCATCGCTAACTCTGGTTTTCGTTAGAAATCAGACGCACGTTTTTTTTTTCTTCTTCTCCTCCTACTTTTGTTTTGTTCTCATATTTAATACGAAACTAGTTATTTTTTAAAGTACTACAATGAAATCCTTTTAGCTATTTAAAAACAGAATCGAAATAATATTGGGCTGCTTTAAGAGTTTTATTAAAAACAAAGGACAAAGTGTGCAGATGTTCAAACGAGAAGGCGCCGGTGCATTCAAGAAAGACTAAGGAGAGTGATTGTGAGTTGTCCAATAGGACGCTAGTGAGACCGAGGACCGTGAGCAAACTTTTGTGGCCCTGCCAATGAGAAGAAATGAGAGCCGTGTAGTGGACCTGCCCCTGGAGCTTAAAAAGGGTCATGTTTTGGTGAGATGGGAGGGCGGAGATCAGAGATCGGGGAGCAGATAGCAGAGATCAGAGATCAAGATGGGATTCAAGTCCAAAGCGGATTTTTCCTGGAGTAGGAGGAGAGAAAAGAGGATGAACTCCGGTTGCGTTGTAGAAGTTATCTAGCCAACTACAGAGAAATCTGGGGAACAGCGGATAAAGCAGTGACGTGTAGCGAATGACTCCCACGTTAAAAAGAGACTGAGACGCACCGGCTCGGCGCAAAGAAGCATTTCCATATTTTGCATCCATATTAATTATTTTGTTGAGAAAATAAAATTTTCTTTTATTTCTAAAATTTTACTGTGAGTTCATCATCACGCTATCCGTTCGCTAAAAAGAAAAGAAAAAACCTGTATGTATTTTATTTTGTCGTTTGGAAATTTTACCACCTCAATAAAGATTCAACTTTTGAGTCATTCTAGAAATTGTGCAATAGAATATATATATATACAATCCCATGCCGCACAGTGAAATTACCCCTTCATTTTTTTACCTACTATTTCTTAAATCCTTGGTGTTGTGAGTGAAGAATCAAAAGGAGAAATCATTCAAAGATGTAAAAAAATGCAAAAAAAAAAAAAAAAAAAAAAAAAAAATGTGAGCAGTGGAATATGATAATAGTGGTAGATTATTGTTTAAATTTAAAGTAAGAGACTACATAAATATGAATCCATAAAAGAAAAATGTTTAGAGTTTACTGTATAAAGGGTAAAATATGTGCGTAAAGAATACGAGAACTTATTGTTTATTATTTAAAACCAATGCAACTTGTATAATTATTGTAAATGTAAATGATTTTTATGCAAAGATTCATTTAATACGCTGAAGTAAAGATTTTCCCAAAACTTATTTTTAATGATTGCAAAAGATTCAAATGTAATATAAAGAAAATTGCTGTTGTTTTTGAAATCATCATCAGTAAATTTATTCTACGATACTTAATTTTACATTATTCCTATACACAAAGTTCTGGAGGTTATAATGGAAGACTGACCACTTGACCGAAACATCTTCACATGCACCCTAGTGACTACGGCCACGTAAACTCAGATAGGCACAGTAGGCCTTAGCCCTTATGGGCTGTTGCGCCACTGAGTTCAGTTCAGTTATACACAAAGTTAAAGCCTTACAAATTAATGTAATAAAATTTTATCTTAAAAAAACTTATATCACAACGATTTTATCTTCACGGAACATATATCACAAGGACTTTATCTTCACGGAATATATATTTGGCCTTTTTTTCATTCCTTAAGAAACAATAATTCAAGAAAAACTGGTATATAATTTAATTGAATATCTTACTTTGCACAAATCTTTACTGGAATAATGTTTTCATTCATCAACACATAAGGAGGGAATTTGATTGAAACATCAAACTTTGGAAGTTCTGAAAAAAATTAAAATAGATGAATTTATAAACGATGATGAAAAAAGAAATATATATATATTGCTAATTTTTATTTGTTTTAAGCGATAAAGTAAAAATGATATTAGCATTTTCTAAATTACGAATCTCAGTAAATAATGCAGGGAGATTATAACTAAAATTCTTTTTTTAAAACGGCTGCAAAAAAAAAAAAAAACACTGGTCAGAATTACTTGAGAATAATACACCTGAATAAGCATGCAACAATGGTATTTGTTTGGCAGAATATAAAAAAGTTATCAAATCCTAATAGTTTACTTTGATTTTTCTCCAAATTGCGTAACACTATAGCACTTTCAAAAACTCACCATATTCTTTTACATCAAACGTTGCTGACTGAGTTAGTTTATCATTTGACACTGTGATCGTCCAACTTCCAAGAGCTGGCTCATCAGCAAGAGGAAACTGCAGCTGTTTAATTCCTAATTAAAATATAAGGAATTCTGCTTATTTTTTTTTTCAAAATTCAATTAATATAAGCTGCGTAAAGTGAGAGAACGAATTAACTTTTGACAATTTTTTAATGAAATATACCTGTTCCGAGATGAATTCCTTTAAACTGAAACAATCTTGTTCTTTTAGGATCTTCAACGTAAACGTCAGCTATCTGGAATAGCAACAATAAATGCAAACATTGGCAGTGAACATGTTGGTAGACACAAAATCAAATGTAAATAATCCAGACACTTTTTAGCCATAAAGTGTACAAAAGGTTGATGAGGAAGCCAACATACACTTTGCATGTGTTTTAATATACATTTCCTCTAAATTTACGTTTCGTGATATATCTTTAATGAAACAATAATATTCGTACAGTAATTGGCATCTTTCCTTTTCTTTACTTTTTGTATTGAGTAAGTACACTTAAAATTAATTATTCGTATAATATCTCTGGCCATTTTAGATTTTATTTTAAGTATAGAATTTAATTTTTTTTAAATTTTATTTCATATTTTCATAATAAATTCTTGTAAAATAGACGTGCTTTCTCATCGTGGGTCTTGAAATAAATAAATGGACAAAAAACTTGTTTTTCCTCATAAAATATTGAATTCCAATGTTTCTGAAGAGCAATATAAGCTTATTTTGCATATATGTGATTTATTTTATTTTTAGTGTAATAAAAATAATATTTAAAATAATAATAATATTTAAATTAGTCGAATAACTTTGGCTCATTATTTATTTATTTTAGCATAAAGATTCATTACGAAATAAATAGGTTAGACTCCGAATGAGTTCGATCACTTTTGTGACCGCCGCTACACTCTGAATTTTATAAATTACATCGTAAAGTATAACTGAATAGAATATATCAATGTAAATGGATACATTCAATATTTCTCGCAGTAACATTCCTTTCGAATTCATGAGTAAAAATTATTTTTTATTGTTAAGGAAATGTTACTATATCGCAAAAAATATGAATAACTCTAATGCGTTTAATAAAATCAGAAGGAGCAAAATGTTGCAGCTTTTCTTAAACGAGATATTTTAAAATTATTCCATTTGTAAAGTGTTTCAAAGAGATACAATTACTTAAAAGAGAAATGGATTTTTAATTGGAATGGAATTCAAAACATTTTCTTCCTTGGCATAAGAAATAGGGGTATTTACGTATTTTAGCGTCACCGCAATCATTATTGGCGTCGCATGAATTGTGCCATTTTCCACCGAGTTTTGTTGTTTTGATATTAAGATACGATTCACTGACATCAATTTTGCAGCGGTGACACTAATACGTAAGTACAGAAAAAATGCTCAAACGATGTGCAAAAGCAAATTCGACGCGATCAGTAGTATGGAATAGTTTCACTAATAAAATTCTGTATTCCACATAATTAAAAATTTCCTTTCTTGATTTTTTCAAAATTGCGCCTTCATTAAATAGACATAGACACCGAAATTATCTCTTCTGAAAACAAAAACTCTGAAAATTTACAAAATGATAAAAATTATGTATAAGTTTGAAACCAAGAAGTGTTATGAATGCATAAATAATTTTTATGATAAAAAAAAAACTAATGAATCACACACACACAAAGGAATGCTCCTCGTCATGGACATAAGTGATTTGCTCAAAATTTTTATTACTTAAAGAATAAGAGTCAAAAATTCGAATCTATGTCAGCAGTGAAAATATATGCATACTTAACATAATATGATTACTAAAATAAAGTTCAAGTAGGATACACATATGGGAATGGTTTTTAAAACTTTTTTGAAATGTATCATTTTTCTCTATTATTTATTGTGATTAAGATGACATCTTTTAACACAGCTTATGTCTTCTTCTTTTACAAAATTTACAATTTAATTTTAAAAAAAATTAGTTTACTAGAATTCATAAATATCATTATATATTTGTATGTTAAATTTTAGAAATTGTACATTAAACATCAAAATACAATTCTTTTGGATTGTGGTTTTATATGTAAGTATATTTCCCACACACGGAATTTATTTAACAATGAATGATTTTATTTAATCCAAAAGCAAACAAAAAATTTTTTTAAAGGAAATGTAGAAAGAAAACTACATTATTTGACATTACTAAGGGACAACTGATTTAATCAAAATAGCGTTAATGACACACGGAAAATAAATGCAGAGAAAGTTGTGAACAGGCCTCTTAACCGTGTGAAGGACATTGAGAATTGTTTATCAAAGTGAAACTTCATACAGTGAAGTGTTTATAGAAAATCACGATTTATATTTCTAATAATCGCTCAATTAAATTCCATCTTTGACAAGTAAGGAATGGAGAATCTCCATAAAAGACCTAAGTCAGGCGTGGGCAACTATTTTAGCTAGAGGACCACTTTGCAGAAGTGGAGGGTATCGGAGGGCTGCATCTTTTTTAAATTGATTGCATCCATTAGTTAATTTTGTGTCTCAAAAAAGGTGTATAAAGCACTACAAAAATCAGTTGGTTAAAAAAATTAGTTGCAGTTTCTTATTCAGTTTATTTACTGTGGTAATATCATATAACCTATAGCGCAAAAACCCTTTTAATATTAGAATCAATTTAATGAAACCAATTTACCCTATTACATTCTTGGAGGACATTTTTTTCGTATCAATAGTGTGAATGCAAGTTCAAATTTTCATCACAGCCGTCATGTTAATAACAGACAACTTGCATTTATATTTACTCTCGTTGATCATCAATCAAAAATCTTTCTCACAAATATAGGTTGACTTAATATAGAAAAAAATTTCCAATTGGTTTTCTGACTATCTGGGTAACAGGATCGATTCTAGCAGGTGGGCGGCCTCAGGCTGAATATAATTCCATCAGTCAAGCAAAATGTTTTATAAATTTCTCAAAATGTGACATAATTAGTTGAACAAATATGCTGCATTTTAAACAGTTATTGAAAAATCAAAATAAGTCCTAATTTCTCGATAACATGGCATAGTTTAAGAAAAATAGAATGCTAGTTGACAGTTGACAGTGTGTTGATCCATAGTTCATTAACATCTATTGCTTATACACATCCTTCATTTGGTAGCAAAATTCGTGGCGGAGCCGGAAATACCACAAGAAAAGGGGTTTTGTTTGCTTAACAACGGTACTGACGGCACAATGTGGAACGAGGCTCCCCAAAGGCATCTCAAGATTATTTTTGCGAAAGTTTCTTTATAAAAATATCTAATATAGTTAATATTACATAAAACATGGGAGTATTTAGCCCCTTGAGTCCCAGACTGCACTTTCTAGCTTACGTACAATCCCAGATTTTTGGAGATACTGACCTTGACGTTACGACACAAATTTCCTTTTTCCTATTGTTTTCACGTTCGTTTGTGCTTCGTTTCGCTTTCAGAAATTTGTATAACAATTTTTGCTGTTAACCTTCATTTCTTCTTCGTTAGATTCCAACGAAAGTGATACTGAATATTTGCCGGAATGGAGAATATTTGCCGGAAACCGATGAATACGACAGTGACTCTGATACGCATTTATATTCTTGTGACGAAAACGAATAGGAAATGGAACAAAAATGACAATACACTTATAAAACGCACGTGGAAAATATTTTTGTTCCAAAAAACATTTCGAGCAACTTCACATAGATTTGTAATTTCAATTCAAATTTTCTTATGTTTTCAAATTTTTTGTGACTCGGACATTTTGTAACTTTATACAATCGCAATAAAAGAAAATCTACCTTATAAGGTTTCCTGTAGTGGTTACACTGGTTGTACACCTAAATAAACCATGTATCCACATGAGGTGATAATAGGATTTTTCCCTATACATAATATGTATCCTATAGTCGTTACATGGTGCGCAAGAGATTAATTCCAATATACATTTGGAGAAATTAAAAGTTTTCTATTTAATACTAACCTTACGATTTACGAGAACAAAATAAAGGAAAGAAGTTGTGTCTGTGACTATTTACATTTGTATTAATATTTTGCTGGTTGGCCACCCCTGATCTAAGTGAATATGTTTTGAGGGAACTTTAATTTCTGCAGCAATGAGCGTATCAAAAGCCTTATTTCATAGTTGAAAAGAGCTGAGGAAGGTATAAATGCACAGAGAGATTGTGTATGAAGTCCTGAAAAGAGCATCACTCTCCGAGAGGTGGATCAATATTCCTAAAGACAAATATCTCTATTTTGGACAGATAAGATCAGAGCTTGCAATGTGGCTTTCGGTACTCGTGTAATCCAGTCCAGGATGATTTCTCAGTGATTCAATCAAGCTAACTTATATTCATGAACGTCTATTAAGTGCATTCAGTTCGAATCACACCATCGTCTAAAACAGGGGTGTCCAACCCAAATGACCTTGCTGGCCACTTCGGAAAAACAGTATAATCTCGCGGGCCGCACATAAAAATATGTACATTTATATAAGGTATGGAAAGAAAAAAAACATTTATTGGAGAGAAAAATTAAAACAGAATGAAATTATTTTTACTGTTTTCATTGTTTTTCATGTATACAGGCATATATAATATAATATTTTTTATATAATATAATAATGCAATGATCGAATAATGTTTAAAATATTACAGTTGCCATTTTCTTGAAAATTACGGTGTTCCTATTGAATTGATCTTTTGTTACTCATTGTTGAAATTTGATAATGTTGTCATTCGCAAATGATTAAGTATACATTGTCCTTTACCTTTACTGTCCTGAATATTTTTTAAACATTAAAAAACATCTCTGGGGGGGTTATTTAGATAAAACGTTTTGGGGCCCTTCAAACAGAAAAGGAGGAGGAGAAACGAAAGTCGCACTCATAGAGAAATGTACCATCCATAGTAAAGGATATGCATAATGCAATTCGAAATTTATTTAAAAAGTAATTTACTATAATAAAATCAAATGTAATTGTTTGATAAAATATAAATGTATTTTAATCTAAAGGACATTTCTATTATCAAAAAGGATTTATTTTAAAACAAAAACAGGTAACAGGCAAATACATTATATAATATATATATATATATATATATATATATATATATATATATATATATATATATATATATATATATATATATATATGTCAGGTTTGAAAAGTTTAGGTTCAAAATTAAGGAAGTAATAAATGAAAATAGAGCGAACTCTTTACCATCGCGTAAGGATTTATGAGTAAACAAGCCTGTTAAAAAGTGCAACGAGCGCTGACGAAGGCGAACGCATACTAGAAAGGACTTGGCTGGTGTCTCCTCGCTGCGATGTTGTATTTGGTAACACCCGGTTGCGCGGCAAAAGGTCCGCCATGTTAGATTATATATGATGGAAGCGTAATAAAGGAATATTGTGAAAATGATGCCCTCCTCATTTTACCAGCAGGCCTGGGGCCTGTCATATATATATAAAAATTTCCCTTCAAATAAATTTCAAAATGAAAAAACTTTAAAAATCTGATATTTAATTTTTTTAAAAAAAAAGAGTCGGAGGGCCGCAACTTACGTACTGGCGGGCCACGTGTTGGACATCCCTGGTCTAAAAAGATTATTCTGATGGGAAGTGCGTGCTTGTCGGAATCGTCTACATTGATAGATTATGTTCTCCGACGAATCTAGTTCACCTTACGAAGTCATTCTGAACACCAATTATTGCGGTAAAAGAGGGGAACCCCTTATCTATCATAGAATTTGCACGAAGTTTATCGATATAGCAAATGTATCATGGAATGAACAAGAATTATGCATGATGGCAAAACACTGATACGACGCTGTCACTGATAGGTGCTGTCACGTCTTAGAAGAATTGCAGCAATATTCGTTTTGGATCTGCGTCTTTAAATGGGTGATTTTCTGTTCATGAACGAATTTTGTGTTGTTCTTTAGCAATTTATTAGGAGTGTACAATTTACATGCTTTGAATCCTACTTTTAAATTCAGAAAAAGTTAAAATTAATTGTAAAATTAGGTAATTAATTTCCAAACTAATAATTTTAAAGATATTTCAAAAAGTACACACATAAAACAAACTTGAAACAACTAAATAGAAGCTATCTAAAAAAGTACCGGTCAAATGTTAAAAAGAATATGGCGCACTCTGATAGGAATATCAGAATTTCCTTTATATATTCTTTTATGATATTTAAATAATCTTTCATAAAAGACTATCTTTCTATTATTTCTTATGTTATACTTACATCATTTGCTTTATTAGATGGCTTCAGTTTATTATTGAACTTAAACAACCGGAATTTCACTACAAATAAAAGATACAACACACATTTTAATTACTGATGCATTAAATGTACGAGTATATAAAACCATTTAGCATGAAACAAATTTTCTGGTATATAAGTATGCATCTGATAACATGATTTTATAAAATCACCTGCTTTTATAAAAGCAAGATCTTGATTGCTAAACTTGTGTATTTCAAATGTCATCATTAAAATTAATATTTTTTTAAATTTTAAATAAATATAACTTAGCTATACAAAAATCTCATTAAAGTACAAAAGAATTATGTGTTCCATAAAAGTAGCATAAAAGCTAAACAAATAATACGGTCGTGTTGCACTTTCACGAAAAAATACTGTGATATGTACGGCTCGGAACGGCAGTAGCATGAAAGCTTTATAGCTCCAAAGCAACTTTAAATGTAGTTCTATTAAAAGTGCAATTTAAAGCCATTTTTTTCTGTTGTTTGTAGCTGATAGTAAACGTTTTGAACCCAGTAATAAAAATAATTCAATTTAAACAGAAAATTATTGTATTATAACAGCGTAGAGTCAGAGACACAGCTGCATAAAGATACATTGATTACTTTTTTAGATTGTATTTATAACTTCAAGTTCAAATATTAAAGAATAAGTTATCTAAATAACAAAGGCAATACGCGTTTCAAAATCAATATTTCATTTATATTCCCTTATATACCTACTCAAAGGAAAAAAGAACCGATTTTATGTAGTTTTATACTATTTTTATTTCCAAACATTCGATGCATTCTAGTCTAGCCTAAATAAATGTTATTTCAATTTTCTTAATACATAATCTTTATTATATATATATATATATATATATATATATATATATATATATATATATATATATATATACGTATATATAAATATATATATATATATGTATATATATATTATATACGTATATATAAATATATATATATATATATATATGTATATATATATTATATACGTATATATAAATATATATATATATATATATATATATATATATATATATATACGTATATATATAAATATATATATATATATATTATACGTATATAAATATAATATATATATATATATATATATATATATATATATATATATATAGATAGATAGATGCAAATTTTGCAAGATGTATAATATATTTCCTAATCGGGATTTTCAATTTGTATGAAATTTGATAATGGTATTTAAATATTAATGGTTATTTAAATTTTAAGACTATAATGCTTGTAAATTCCCCACATATTCTTGTTACCGAAATTAAAGATTAAATTAGAAAAGCATACAATTGAAGTGCGAATCATTGAAGGTACTTATTCTTCATTTTTGATCCCAGATAATACAGATGCCAAGTTACTTGCAAAATATTGTTTATTTGATGGAAAACAATTTTTTATTTCCTCAATTATATTGATGAAAAAGAAATGTTTGGAGGATCTGAATGGAATTACATTGAACGATTTCTCTGACATTTACACTATCCCAAGAGCCATATCTTCAATGCTAAATTATGTAGAGATTCAATCTTTCATCCTCCCGCAAGTTCCGAGGGTAACTATTTCATTCCACAAGATAATACTAGACTGCTTAGAGTGAGACTGGTGAAAATTGCTCTGAACTAATATGCCTATTTCTTAAAATAGCGCAGTTTTGGAATTAAAATGTTTGGTATACTCTACGAAGACGTATTATTGTATCCAACATTCTTACTGGAACCTGTCATTTTCTTTGAGTTTCCTTGATAAAGTGAGGGGATTTGTTGCCAACTAAGTTAATAAATATTATCACTTTGAGAGCAGAATATCATTGTCATATCTATACACTTCTCATATCTGCTGATCCCACATTCAATTCAAATATTGTTTCAGGGTACATTTTTTTTAAAAAAAAAATTTCAAAGCAGAACATATATCTATTCTTTTTCTCTTCTTCCTAATTCATAAAACACGGTTTGATTAATTTTTTTGTAGTTTTATTGAATTCCAATAAAGAAATATTTATTGATTCCAATTTTTTTTTATGGTTTTTCAAAAATTTAAAAAAATTGCAGATAGTAAATTACCTCATAAATTTTGATTCAAATAATGTTTTTTTTAGATTATCTTTGAAGATTTTAACATTAATATTGATTTATTATTTTGAATCCCGATCAAGTAACGAGAGTGACGTAGAGCTGGCACTCAATTCCTCCACCAACAGGATGACATTTAGTCTAGACCAGTGGATCCCAAACTTTTTTCCCTTCAGGGGGCTCACCTTCTTTAGGTGAGTACGAGTGTCCCAATCCCGATGTGCCCTAGTGATCGTTTTCCTTTCCCAAGAGGTTTACTCTCCTTGGTGAACACGGGTGTCACGACCCCGGTGTACCCTAGTGATCCTTCTCTATTTTGCACCATCTTTCTGGTCATTCAATTTCCTTTTTACTTCATTTCCCGTCTAGACCACAAACAAATGTTTTATAAATGTACGTAGATAAAAATTTTGTTTATATTTTTATTAGAAATGTTACAGTTTATTATTAACACATTTTGGTTTACATTTTGTATAGCGTTCATGTAGCTTCCTTTTTTCTCTTGAATTTCTTTAAACATATTGATTTTGATCCCTTATTCCTTTTCCAACCAACCCAAGAAGTAAAGCGTGAAGGAAAGATGCAAATTAGGAAGCTTTTAAATAACAGAAGTTTAGAGTAAGCTGGGTGGTATTTAGGGAATGTTATGATAGTCCATATTTCAAATGTGAAGAGGTTTGAGAGGTTAAGTGACAGCCAACAGAAGTTACCCGTGAAAGAGAACCCTTAGGTCAAGGTGCATACCATTGCACGCCAGTGAATCGCAACTTAAACTAGGTGCAGAGTGATCACTACTTCATTCGACATTAAGGTAGGAGTGACTATTTAAATATTCAGATATGTGATCGCATTGGAATTGAGCTTAGGCGAGTTAGTTATTGATAGTGGTCCGAATTACGTTATTTCGGTATTATATATTGTGTATTTAGCCACCGTAGATACTCTCACATATCATATTATTATCTAATCTGTTAAAGGTTTAAGTTAAGATCTTAATAAAGTCGTTTTAATCAAAATCTTATCTATCTACAAAAAAAGTTTCATGATTCTACATTTGCAGTTACTCCTCACGTATGTCTAAACTTCAGCCGAGATGTCATATCTGAACCTGACCTGTTGACCACCCCTGAAGCAGAAATCCTTGAAAGATTCTCAGATCAGGGTGTAATTCAGATCAGAAGAATTACAGTTAAAAAAGATACAACAGTTATTCCTACGAAACACCTGATTTTAATTTTCAATAGCCCGAATCTTTCCACTACAATAACAGCTGGATATCTAAACTGCAAAATACGTCCATTTATTCTGAATCCTCTGCTCTGTTTCAAGTTCCAGAGTTTCGGAAATTCTCAAACTTCCTGCTACGGTCAATTGACATATCTAGGTGTGCGTCCGTTGGGCATTCTTCCACGGATTGTACTCTATAGCCGAAATGTGTTAATTGCTCCCAAGCCCACCCATCAGACCCAAAATTATGCTCAAAATGGAAAACGAAAAAAGAAGTCTAAGCTATTAAAACAAATAGAAATATATAGTATGTGGAAGCACAAAAATTAATAGTTCCACATTATCCCAAACTTACTCACAAGCTGCCAAACCCTCAACTGTAACAACAACAACCCAAACAGATGAAATTATTATAAAAATAGTATGTCCTGCTTTAAAATTATTACAATCATTGATATCCGTTCCAAAGCCAAGTATGTCCTCCAGAATTCCTACAGTTACCAAACCGTCTACTTAGACTGAGGTACATCTCTTACCATCTATAAGGTCTATTGCAGTTACAACATCAACAGAGTCCTCACGTATTCCTTTAATAGGTGCCACTTCCTCCACATCTAATAGTCTGTGTACATCCGTTGCATCATCATCATCCAATAAAGTACTTTCTAAATCCACTGTACCGATGTCTTCACCTTTACCAGCTAAAACAAGCCCTGTTCTTAAAACTACTACCACTATATCCAATACCATACCTTCAACATCCCAGACTCCAAAACAAACGTCAAAAACTCGCAGGAAAAGCGTCCTAATAGAACTATTACTCCACACTCACTCATTCCACCAAATATAGAAATACAGATTGCGCCTCGCAAGCACAAAAAGAATGAAACTTTACAGGACACGTCAGATGAGGAAATGCTTGTGTATGAGTCGAGGAAAAAGTATAAAAAGGGAAAATAGATACCAGACACTAGTTGACCCCTACTTAATACAAGAAGTGATATTTTTCCATCCTACTTATTGGACTTTTGGTGGAGGAAATCCTCCCAATATCTAGTTAATTTATTTTTAGAACTTACCTTTTATATACTAAACGATAGTGTATACTTGATTTTAAATAAACTACTTTTATATACACACTATTTCAATACACTTTTAGCATTTTGAATGTATTTTTAAATTTTTATTGTATATAAAACACACACAATTGTTTGGCACACAGTGCGCCAACAAGTCCTAAAATCACTTACACACCCAAACTTTTTCACCTCATGGAACCCCTAAAATTTGAAGGTGCTTTCGTGGAGCACTTTTTTTCATGAAACTCTCACAAAAAATAATTACAGATTCGTATAATTTATTTTACAAAATAATTATATGTTGTATTTTTTACGATTTTTTTTAAAATAAGTCAAAATCGGTTCCTGTTTTTGAATACGAATTATAAGTTGTTCCGCTTGAACTTTCTTTCGGGTTAATGAAAAAAAATATATTTTTCACTAAAAAAAAGTTCGTGCTTTTCTTTTTTTCGCGTGTAGAACAATATTATACGTAATATGTATAAAGATGGATAAAATATCTTAAAAATTACGGTTAAAAAAAATGTGTTTTTCTACTTTTTTCCCTTTTGCACTAAATATGTAAGCATTACTTTTTTTTAAAGTTTTCTGTTTAAAAATTACCATTAAGGAATTATTTACTAATTAAAGTCTGAATTTTTTTTTTACTTTAACGAATAACAAATGGGAGATTGAAAAACTATTTTTATTTTAAAGGTATTTTTACTCTTCTCCCGGAAGATAGCCCGTAGTAGAGATAGCCCGTGCAACGCCGGGACATGCAGCTAGTTAATATTAATTTGCGATCAAAGTTTCACTTATCCATGCATTATTTAATAACTCGGATGCGTGCTTACTTTTTTTCATACGAACTGTCCAAGTCTAGGTCTATTGAGATTAAATGCAGTTGCATTACTTATTCTGAGTTTAATTTGTTCTTACTTTATTTTTGTAGCCATTCACGTAGAGAAGTATATTTCACTTAAACACAATGCTCTGAATGGCATTAAAATGTTTATATCTGTATGAGAAAACCCGTGTATTTCGTATGAATTTTCAACTTAAAATTTAGATGCTGTTCTTGTTAAATTTAGATTATAACATCAAATTTGTTGGGGTAAGTTGTTTCTTCTCCTTCATCATAGGTGTTTTTTTACCACAAATGCAAAAAGGTGAATTTACCATTAGAAAACTATTTAGTTTTGCAAGGCATTTTATTAATTAACGTGTAGAAATTATCTCGTGGAACTCGAGATAGTAAACAATCGAATATTCACAATCTAGTAGGAGGTATATATATATATATAAAGCGTTTTAATACTCTTTAATTATATTATAATAAAACTTTAAAAAGTGCTGCATAATAAAATTATACATAAATAAAAAATTTTCAGTTTTAATGAGTATGACGAGTTATAGATACTAGTAATTATATAAACTTGAAAGAGAACATGAATACCTTTTAAATACATATTTATTTATTTATTCTAGAATTTTTCATTTTGACTCATGGAACCCTTGGGCATGCCTCATGAATCCCCAGGGTTCCACGGAACACAGTTTGGGAACCACTGGTATAGACAGATTGAACGTTCATTTTCTGTACACAGCGCCAAGATGTTGAATGAGAACTCTTGACTCGATAGAAGAAATGTTGGTCTCAAATTCGCAACAAGAGTCTCTCGACTACCGCTTAATGGTGATAGTAATGCAAATGACTTTAGTTTTATATAGTTGCATTCATTAAATTTTTTAAAAATTTAATTTAGTATAATTGTCTATATATAATATGAAGAAGTATTTATGCATTTCATCAAAAGGCAAAATATAAATTAATGTCTCTCACCTTCTTGTCCTGGTTTATATATTGGTTTATCTGTTTGAATGAGGATTGCATTTTGTTTTGATTTGGTAAATGAAACTGAATCACTTCCATTTATCGGCGTCCCACAAATAGTTCCATTGATTTGTAGTCTTCCATTGTAGATATCGTTACTAGTAAGAAGTATGTAAAGAGCAAGGAACGAATCCTTCTTGACTAAAAATTTAAAAAAAGAACCCAATTGAAAAAAATATGGGTTTTGAGTTAAGAATTTGAATTGTTTCTAATGCTCAAAATTCATTAAAAGATGTAGGAAATATTTTACCTGTTCCAAGTTGAAAATCTGATTCTTGTAGAAGAGTTTCACTGCTATCATATGGAGAATTAAACAGTTGGACTTTCAAAACATCATTACCCAAGCACCCAAAACGATACAATTGTAGTTGATTGTACTGCCCAATTTTTAGCGTTCTCGGTGCAGTAAATATATAACCCCTGAAACAAATTTCAAGTAAAAAAGTGATACTTTAAGTTAGGAATCTTCACCCTTTAATGCTCAAGGCCCATATCAATAAACCTACAATTATAAATCATCACACATCAATAAATCTACAATGATCCGTGAGCCGCATGATTGTCAAAACATAATGTAGTCAGGAAATTTAAATAAGAAAAGGAGGTTGTGATTATTTTACAAGACTACAACAGATTCTAAGGGAAGAGATGGTGAGATATATATATATATATATATATATCGGTTTAAAAAACAATAAATGGAAGTCGAGTTAAAATACTTTGCGTGTTAAAGATAAAAGTCCACCTTTTATACTGAAAACTTCAGGTATTTTATGCATAGTCAGATATTTTTATATTTAAAATTATTCAAGATACAATGAAATTTCTGAATAATTCGTCATATTAAAAAATTTATCAAAAATGGATATCAAGTATTTCAATAAAATGTTTTAAATATCAATAATAACAGAAAAAAATTGTGTTTTTTACGACAAAAAAAAGCAGAAAAGGCAATTTTTCCTGAAATCACATCAGATTAAAATGAAGGGCCACTAAAATGGCTTCAGGGGACCATGGATTGAAGACCCATACTTTAAATTATATGTTGGATTGTTTAATTAAATGGCACTTTAATTTAATTTAAATAATACTTGCGTCCAATTTGTGTGAATAAATAAATACTAAGATACTTCTTATAACTTGGTATGTTAGGGATAAAATGTTCCATCAAGCTATTATCCTTTCAAAACGTAACTTTCTTTTTATTTTTGCAAGTTAAGATTCATGACAAACATGAAAGTATCACAAACAAGTAGTAATACTTATAATGTGGTTAAAATTCAAATCAAGGTGTAAATAAAAAATCTTCGCTATTTTTTAAATGAAAAAATAGACTTAATTCGAATGAGGTATATTAGGATTACAAATGAATTATATTCTTGTTGGGTATTATCTTTGCATTATGACGTAAATATAGTTTACAGGCATATATAAAAAATAGAAAGAAATTAGTAACTATCAATTATAAACCTATAATTAAGTATACGATATGTCTTATTTGTTTCGTATTTCTATAATATTGAATAAAAAGGCGACATTTTTATGCAGTGCAATATGCCATATACTAATATAAGAAGAGTTACAGAACCAAGCAAGACATTAATTGTTTACCAATCATATTGATATAAATGCAACTAATAAACTTTGGTGGTTCATTTCAAATCTAAGAGAATTTTTTTTTTGAATTTTAGAAAATTGTATTAAATTACAATATATATTTTAACAAATGACTTTAAGAATGCATTAATTGTTATGATAAATTCAATTTTTTTTATTTATCAACGGAAAAAACATTATCAAAAATAAATACATAATAAGAAAGCATGACTTTAAAAATATATACATTTCCTGATAAACAAAATGCAAGAACAGGGGAATTAAGCCTGAGTTGTAACAATACTACCTCCTCGTTACAATACTTTAAAAAAAACTGTAAAAAATAATACGGAAGCAGAAACGGAATTAGAGGGAATCAGTATTAATCTTCTATGAAGGCTCTTTCGTCTTATATTCAAATTTTAAGAATCCATATCAAAAGTTAATAATTAGAAATTTTGTCCAATGTATTTTTATTAATGCTGTTTTTCTTATCTTTGAAAATTTGGCTAAAATTTTATAAAAATAATATTTTTTCAAATACAAGGGCTGATACATTTTATTTATTTAATAACTGTGATTCTTTATACCTATTTATTTTCTTTAAGATGATAAAATTCGCCTGAAACTCTATTTTTGAAAAATTAGTCACTGAATCTAGTCGGATACCTTAACTTGCTTTGATCAAAATTATTTAGTCTTTCAATAATATATGGATTTAAATTTAGGATGGAAATCACATACAAACACTTCCATAAGTAAAATACTTATGTCATTATTATTAAAATAATTTTTGCTATATTTTTCTATAAAACATGGCTTGAAAAACCTTTTAAGATTTTAAAAAAAGAAACCTTGAAATAAATGCAGAAACACAATTTTTTTTTAAATTAAAAATAAAAGTTCTGTTACGGCAGTAATGATATACATGTATTTATAATTTCTCAAAAACATTGCTATTTTATTAAAATTTTCAGATGAAAAGAGAAAGTTTTAACAGAGTAAAGATCTATCTATGAATATGTATATACACAATTCAGTGAACTCGTTATTATCTATCATCATGTCAATATTCTTACTATAAAGCAAATGAACTTACTACGTTAAATATGTAAGTAGACTATTAAAAAATAATTCTAAATGATGTTATTGAACATAATAATTTTGTGTAAAATATACCTATCTAATTCATCTCGAGCTATGCAAGTTCCTAAGATAAACACATATATTATATACTGTAGTATCTTTTTGACCTCCATGCTGATCTCTTTTAACCTTGAAAAGAAAAAAATAAACTTTTTAGTAACTGATTCACACACACGCATATTTTTATGAAATGAAAAAAGATTATTATACCTTTTTGGAAGTTTGTTTAATTTCTTTTACACATATAATTGTAATTTTTGCAGTAAATGATCTTTTAACCTTTCACTCTATCACTAGAGCGAACTATGAAAAGTTACTTAGTCTATATAGTATGAACTCCATACCCTTAATTTTCGTAATTGAATTGTAATTACTAAATGCGCTTCTTTTACAAACGAATAATAACATCTGTTCTATGCTTTCATCATTCACTGAATCTACACTATTAAAATTCGTAGGTAAACAAACATATCTATCTATCTTTATATGATGCCCTATCTTCTTACGAACCGCACAACGCAGAAACTTGCCAAAGTAACCAAAATTTTGTGAATGGTCCGAGAAATCCGTTTTGACCATTTATATTCTGATATTCCAATTAGTTTAAAATATATTAATTAAAAACCTTGAAACGCATAATTAGTGCCATTTTCCACCGCCAGGGGCATTCCGACGTTTTAAAATGCGATCCAATTCTTTAATTTATAATTGTTTTCAATAAAAAAAAATTCTTTTCATTAGACTCAGACAAAAAATAATCACAGATTCAGAAAGATCATTTACTTCGCCACGAAACGGTATAATTTCTTTTACAAAATAATTATTTTTTCCATTTTTTACGATTTTTTTTAAAATGAGTCAAAATTGATACTTTTTTATGAGTATGATTTCTAAATTGTTCCGCTTTCATTTTCTTTCACTCTAATGAAAAAAATATTTTACACTAAAAAAGTTCATGCCTTTCTCTTTTCTCTTTTAGAATCAGTCATTTAAAAATTAAATGTCAAAAACTGGTTGTTTTTTTTTTACGATTTTTCAAAAAATACTGAACATTTTATTTAAATACTTAATAACTTCTTTACTTATAAAAATAATCTCACGAAACTTTTTTTACGTGTATAGAACAATATTATACGTAATCTGTACAAAGATTGATAATATATCTTAAAAATTACGGGTTTTTTTAAAAAATTGTTTTTGTTTTTACGCATGTTTTTCAAAATATTATCAAACTTTTATTACACACGTTGCGCTATCTGCGGAAAATTAGAAAGATCCTTTCTTCACCTTAAAAATTATGTTTTTACAAAACAACGAAACTTTGTACATAAATAAATTTATTTTAAAATTAATATAATAGAATTAAAACAAATCTTTCTTTTAATTTAATTATTTTATAATTTTTTTTAAATATTTAATCAGTCTTTTTTAATAAACGAGATTTTTTATTTTTCAGCCATTTTTTAAATAAACGGTTTGTCACAACTAATTGTTCAATGAACATTTTTTATCAATTTTTTTTTTATTTCAAAACCGAAGGAGGAAATTATTATGTTACGATTGATTGAGAAAATGAAAATTGGAATTTGTAATTTTGAAATTTTTTATTCTTCTGTTTATTTCCATACACAAACTATTCTTTTAAAAAAATTGTACTTCTGCGTTTCCGGTGGCAACAAAAATTAAACGAAAAAAATTGCTTAAAATGTCTGTAATTATTAATTCATTCTAATTACTTTCTTTATTTTTATTTCATACTTTTTGCTTACAATCTTTGTTTATTCACATTTATTATGTAATTATGTTTAGTGTCTGGCTGATTAGCAATTAATTACTTGCAATTAAAATATCCAATTGTAGCTGTGGCAGCACTTAACATTTTATTTTGGATCTTTTTGGAATTTTCTCTTGCCTTGACTAGCATTCGTGTAAATTCTTTTATAGAGTTACGTTAATTTTAATCTCTTATTTATTTTTAAAAGTGGTCAAGTAAAAAACTATCTCATGTGTTCTATTTTTCACGATTTTTTCTAAAATGAATCAAAATTGATACGCTTTTATGAAATGATATCTAAATCGTTCCGTTTGCATTTTCTTCTGTGGTAATGAATTGATCTTCTACGCTAAAAAAGTTCATGTTTTTCTCTTTTAGAATCAGTCATTAAAAAATAAAATGTCAAAAACGTTTTTTTATTACGATTTTTCAAAAAATACTCAAAATTTTATTTAAATACTTAATAACTTCTTTATTTATAAAAATAACCTCACGAAACCTTTTTTCCGTGTGTAGAACTATATTATACATACTCTGTACAAAGATTGAAAAAATTACTTAAAAATTACGGTTGTTTACAATCGATATATGAAGTTTGAAGGCCTTAACTTAAAAATGAATCCCGAAAAAAAAAATTTTTTCCGTTTGTAGAACGATATTATCCGTAATCTGTACAAAGATAGATAAAATATCTTAAAAATTACGGTTTTTTTTTAAAAAAATTGTGTTTTTCGTTTTATCCCCTTTTTGCGAAAAATATTCAAGCATAATTTTTTAAAAATTTTTTGTTTGCCGAGCAACGCCGGGCTAAGCGGAGGAGCTGGGGGAGGGAGAAGTCATTTTGAAAAAGTGTATTAGAAGTACTGATTTTGTGAAGGAAAGGGAAAAATTATATAAAAGTAGAGAAAGCCCGTGCAACGCTGGGACATGCAGCTAGCAAGAGATTTAAAAGCTGCTATCTACAGATAAACGGCTTACAATATGTGCCTATGGATTACCGTCTCAGCTGAATACGACCATTAAACTAAAAATCACCCAAACAGAGAAACCTAAGCTGGTGAAGAAGCAATAGCGTCATTTATCCTTATGATATAAATATGTACAATTGAATTCATTGCATTCTGCATAAACTAATACATAAAAGTATAAGAATGGGCTGAAACAGAACATTTTTGAAGTAATGTTGTTGAAACTGTCCACCATAGTATTTTTCTTTAAAAACACTATATTAGATTTTCTTTATTTCTTAAGAAAAAATATTTTTTTTTCATGATTGAACATCAACGTGGTTACTCAACATAAATCTGGATAACAACGTAAGTAAATATAAACGGTTTTTAGCAAATCTGACACGTTGAATTAAGAAATAACTAACATGTATGCAAATACACTCATGGACAAAAAATTAGCGCACCAAGAAATAAATGCGGGATCGTAACGAAACTTGACATGAAGGTACATGTAGGAGATATATGCAAATGATTAAAAATACAGAGAGATTGCGCATTACGTATAGCCGGTAGAAGGCGCTTAACGTCGTTATCCATGGAGTATAAAACAGGTAACCATATCTTGTTTGAGTGTGGATCAGGTTAGGAGAACGGTCTGGGACTAGCTAGCGTGCGGACGTGCCTGACATACGCTCCCAATATGAATTTCGTAGCCCAGGACCACGTGTCGCAACTTTTGCTGGCTGAAAAGTTTATTTTTCAGTCTGGTGACTGCAAACTATTAACAATTCGTCTACTGAACGACGTTCTTTTGAAACTCTGAACATGGTACGCGCGGAAAAAGCAGAAAAATATTTTTGAATGGCACCGAAATGCTAACCCTACTCCGACTACCAGTCACGATGCAAGTCAACCTGCCGCAACTGAAGAGCCACCCGGAGAGACCAACATGGCAATTCCCTTACCCAACACACCCCAAGCTTCACGGCCCGGAACACCAGAGGACTTTGGCCCCACTTTTGAGAACTGCCGAAAACTTCAAGAGCTCACTACCCTCATCGACCTCTACTCCGCAACTTTAGAGAATACGCACACACTGATTAAAGGACTGATGCAGTGGTTCTCAAACTTCAACTACTGGCGACCCAATTTTCAATCATAATTTTTATCGCCCCCGAAAAAATAATGTATTGAATGCAATAATAATGCACTTTAGGGGGAGGGTGCTAAAGCTACAATACGATCATAATTATAAACCGTACAAATTAACAAGATAAGTATTAAATTTTGTATATGTTTCTTTTAAGTAATATATATTTTTATTTTTTTACTTTTTAGTTCGATTCACTATAAAAGCGTGCTTTTTTAGTTTTTTTTTTAAACTATAATTTATTTTATAATTATTTTTTCTATACACGATAAAAATCACAATGCCAGTGAGTAATTTAATTAAGAGAAAATATACTTACCTACTTTCAAGGACTTTTCAATTTTTCTTTTATTTTTTTAGAAAAAAACAATAAAACTAATGAAAATGTTCCAAATCTGCGTGCCCTCAATAAAGGACAAAAAGCATGTTCATAGAAAATATTTTTGAACAAAAGTGGTCGCGCAGGGAACTCGATCAAAACTAGTAACTTGATTATAAAAAAAGCGTTTGCATCCCCCCCCCCAAAGAAGAGGGCGAAATGTGATAAATTCATTTTAATTCCCATTAAGACTGTCATATTGGAGGATACTATGTCAAGGTCATTGGTAATAAATAAACAGTTTTCCTAGAATTAACTATTTCGTGAACATCAAATGATTCTGCGCATCGCGCGACCGATCCCGCGTTAAAAGTGTATTAAAAAAAAGGATATTAGTTCTAAAATATAATTGCGTAAAAATACATCATGGCCAAATAATCCTTCAAAGTACTCAAAATATGCTTATCCATATATCATATAACTCATTCACATGGAAAAAAAGCAACAGAAAAATATTATTTACAGCTTTCTTAACAGAAAAACAGATGGGGTGAAACATACCAGTAAGTTAGAAGGTCAAATATATGATAGTCAAAAGTAGTGCTTTAGGGATTAAAGAAACGTAATAAAAAAATCTCTCATCGTATGATTACAGTAAAGCAAACAAAATGTCTTTTTTTATTTGGTTATAGGATCAAAGATAGCTAATGAACGTTTGAAGTGGAATCTTTTATTTTTGATGATCACCAGATGATATATATAAATAATATCAGTGTAAATGTGCAATTTTTATTATGTCAGAAAGCAGTTTGATTTTCTTCACTCTAAAAAATTATTTTCTTAAACCTTTTATTTTCAATACGCTCGCGTCCCCCAGGGGGGCGCACCCCACAGTTTGAGAAACACTGGACTGATGCAATCAGGACTCAAGGATCCCAACAATCCAATCATCGTGAAAGAGACAAGCTACATGGAACTGACGAACGAGTGATTTCAACAAGAGGTAAGTGAGTATGCCTCTCCCCCCCCCTGCGACAATCCTAACTGCTCACGTCATACCTCGAATAACACTCCAGCTAAAAATAACTCTCCCGATCCCTCCCCCCCCCAACACCAGTTCCGACAAAACGAAAGGAAAGCGACGACGGATTTACTTCCCCCCACACACACACACTTCGAAAGTTAACTAAAACCACTCTGTCTAACTCAAACCCCGAAATCAACTTTAAAGTAAACCTAACTAACAAATTTAATGCCCTTGAAAACGAAGTTCCCGAAACACAAGTGGAAACAGTAACGCAGTCACCTAAGTGCACCTCTCCCACCTCAAACGCGACTACCGATGCACCTAAATTGCCACCCCCCGCCATGTTAAGAATAACTGACGATCTAAGAATACACATCAAGACATTAAATGAAAAAAATGCCCGCCAGACGTACCAAGACAGCAGGAGAATACGTTAAACTTTAAACTGACACTCTACCACAGCATCACGCACTTAACAAATTACTCAGACTTAAAATACCCATTTTACATAATCACGCCTAAACACGAGAGACCCATTAAAGTCGTTCTAAAGGGCCTACCACGAAACACTAAAACGGCAGACATACACTCAGACCTTCTCGATCTGGGATTTACAATTAACAAGGTCACTCAAATTACCGGCAATATCACTAAACAATTACTTCCAGTATTTATAATTTCACTTCCACGTAATCCAACGGACGCAAAAATTTTCGACTTGAAAAACTAAGTTTCCTCTCCATTACTGTTGAATGTTTTGAAAGCAGAGGGATTGCCCAATGCTTTCAATGCAATCAATTTAATCACACGGCCCAACACTGTCATCTAACACCTAAATGTATTAAATGCGGCGAGAATCACCAAACAAGGGACTGCCAGATCAAGAAGCTCGATACACCCTTTTGCATCAACTGCCAAGCTCACGGCCACATGGCCAATTACAGTAAATGCCCCATTTTTCCCAAACCACGTAAAGGCACAAGCATAAAAATTAACCACTCAAACATAACAAACAATTTTGTTAGGCCTGTGGTGGTGTGATATCTATATGAACTTGTACCAACATCCCGCGAGGACGATCGTTTTGGCGTGATGGTTAGCGTACTTGCTTCATTCGTACGTTCGGAACGGAAGGTACTCGGAATGAATCTTTCCTCCGACATTGGTGACCCTGGCCGTGATATGATCCGCACCCTTCGCGCGCCACAGTCGTGGCGCCATCTATCCATCGCAAAAGCAACCAAGCCGTCAAACATTGACGCAAATAAGCCGTTACTTCTCAAAGCCGTCTAACACAAATGACGCAATTCTGAAGCCGTCACGCACGATGACGCAACCCACAAAGTGACGCAACTGCTTACATGCTCGCCACAAATATGGTATCGTTCGTTCGCCTATTCGCCGAAACACTGGCAAGGGGGTATGTGGCGGTGTGATATCTATATGAACTTGTACCAACATCCCGCGAGGACGATCGTTTTGGCGTGATGGTTAGCGTACTTGCTTCATTCGTACGTTCGGAACGGAAGGTACTCGGAACGAATCTTCCCTCCGACAGGCCCAATACTTCTTACGCGCAAGCTACATAACAAACGTTTAACTCCAATACCGCACAACAGATGGCACCACCCGACACGACCACAATCGAAAACCAAACTGTTAAGGAAATACCCACCTCGCCTCCCTTACCTACGCAAAGCTCCAACACCAAAAACGATTGCCTAAACTTAATAACACAAACGCTACAACAAACAATACATGCTCTCTCAACACTTGTTTAACATATCAGTTACTTAAATACCCAGCAGCCCACTCCTGTACTACTAACTCTCAGTTGCAATAAAAACATAATAGCGGCCAATCTCAGTAAAACTGAAATCATAAATCAAATCAACGGACTCAATCAACACGACAGCGCAAGCGACTAATTTATCTTAGTTTAATTACCATTTGGTAAATAATTCAATCCTAATTTCCCATTTTTTCCTACGTAACTATTCATCCTACCAAACCCTTGCTCTCCAACCAAGAGGCTTCTCACTCCGCTTGTTCCACCAATCACAGTGCCCGAGCCGATTCTCCTTCTACAAGATCATTCCGTAAAGGCTCCTACCTGCCGTTAGCGACAGGACTGGATCCATCATCAATCATCCGATGACACCCTGAACGAAAGTGAAAACGAAGAGACAATTACGTCATCCGACTGCGAAAGTACTCTAAAGAACTTTTGACAACTTCAAAGGACTGTTTGACAACTTCAAAGGACTGTTTGACAACTTCAAAGGACTCTTTTAATTTCCTATCACCACGTCAAGGACTCCGATACATTGCCGATTTGGGACGGAGGGTTATTTATTAACCCAGTTCCCAATGACCCCAGCTCTTGTTAGAGTATGCTGAAACTACTACAAAGCAACAGCTGAGGTAGACATGCCATTACGCCATTTTCGAAGACAATATAAGAAGCTGTCACAGTTTGAGAGTGGAGGAATCATCGGCATGATGAAAACTGGGTGGTCAGTTAGGCAAGCAGCTCGTCAATTAGGCCAATCTGATTGTGTTGTGAGGAGGTGTTGGGACCACAGTAGATCCGAGAGATGTCATTTACACGAAGACCAGCCTTAGGACGCCTTCGACAGACCAGTCGTCGAGAAGGCCACCACATCTTAAGAAATGCAAGCGTACAGCCAACTGCTTCATCAGCCGCCATCCAGGCACAAGTAGCACCTTCACTAGGGGCATCTGTGTCTTCTCGAACCATATGAAGTCGCCTGGCTGAAGGACATTTGAGATCACGGCGCCCATGACGCCCGCCCATCGCCGCCTCCGTTTCAAGTGATGCCGCACACGAGGAAACTGGACTGCAGCGGAATGGAACCTGGTCGTCTTTAGCGACGAATCCAGATTCAATCTCTGCAGGGATGACAATCGCGTTCGTGTGTGGAGACCCGTGGTGAACACCTCAATCCTCCATTTGCTTTACAGCGACACACCTCTCCCACAGCTGGTGTGATGGTATGGGGTGCCATTGCCTACAATACACGGTCACCCCTACTATTAATCCGTGTCACCATGACAGCCCAGCGGTATGTCCATGACATCTTGCAACCACATGTGTTGCCACTCATGCAACGGTTCCCAGTAGCGGCTTTTCAATAATACAATGCTCGGCCTCACACGCCAAAGGTGTCACAACACTGTCTCCTCACTGTTACTACCCTTCCTTGGCCTGCCCGAACCCCAGATTTTTCGCCAAATGAGCATATCTGTGGTCATTTGGGACGGCGAGTTGGGCATCCACAAGTTTGAACGAACTAGAGACATGGTTACAGCAAACATGGAACGAAATGTCTCAAGACATCATACAAAACTTGTATGCCTCATTGCCCTATCGTATCGCATCGTAAATTCGCGTTAGAGTGGGTTCAACAGGGTATCAAATCCTTTGTTCTTTTGCCTTTTTCACTGAAATAAATGATCCTTTTTCTTTGATTTTCTAATCATTTACTTATATCAAAGTAGTCATTATATATGTAAAATTTTCGTTTCATTTTGACGACTCCTTCTGGGTGCACTAATTTTTTTTTGTCCATGAGTGTATTTCAGTCCAAATACAATTAAATGTAAATATTCATCAAATATCAACAGTAAACAGCTAAGTAGTAAACCTTATTTAGAATTATTAAAAACTGATAAATCAAGCTGTAGATATTAAGTTGAATGAAAAAATTTGACAAACTTAAATAAAGAAATTACTTCATTCAACCTTTTGGAAAGTCTCTTTCGGTCTCTAAAAAGTTACTCGATATAACGATAAAATTAAAGTCAACTTTGCTAAAAGTTACCTTATTTGGGATATGTTTGTAACCTTCGTATTATTGCTCAAAAGGTTAAGTTAATATCTCAAATTTACATTGTTATATTTTAGTAAAGGGTGTTTTTTTAGAGGTACAGAACTTTAAATTGCAATAAAACAACGATGTATTATTCGATTAACATAATTTTTTTTATTCGAAAGATAATCTTGTGGCATTACATTTTAAATATGATTTCTGGCATATGACTGCCACGGCTGGCTCGGATGTAGTCCAATCTGGACGTCCAATTTTCGATGACTTTTCCCAACATTTGTGGCCGTATATCGGCAAAAGCACGGCGAATGTTGTCTTCCAAATAGTCAAGCGTTTGTGGCTTATCCACATAGACCAATGTCTTTACATAGCCCCACAGAAAATAGTCTAGCGGTGTTAAATCACAAGATCTTGGAGGCCAATTCACAGGTCCAAAACGTGAAACTAGGCGGTCACCAAACGTGTCTTTCAATAAATTTATTGTGGCACGAGCTGTGTGACATGTTGCGCCGTCTTGATGGAAGCACAGCTCCCGGACATCATGATTGTTCAATTCAGGAATGAAAAAGTTAGTAATCATGGCTCTATACCGATCACCATTGACTGTAACGTTTGTGGCCTTCATCATTTTTGAAGAAGGATTCCACCAGCCCATAAAGCGCACCAAACAGTCAGTTTTTCTGGATGTAACGGTGTTTCGACATACACTTGTGAATTAGCTTCACTCCAAATGCGGCAGTTTTGTTTGTTGACGTAGCCATTCAACCAGAAGTGCGCTTCATCGCTAAACAAAATTCGTTTATGAGAATCGGGAAGAACGGCAATCTCGTTTTGACTCCATTCGATGAATCTACGCCTTGCTTGATGATCGTTTTGATGAATTGCCAAACCAAACTGAGAATGAATCACTTGACAGCTGTTAAATCGGTCGCCATCTTGAAAAGTAATGCCAACTTAAACTTCTATACCTGGAAAAAAAAACTCTTTACTTTCTGTAGTTAAGATTGGATGGTAATACAATACATAGGTATAAAATAACTAATAATACATATGTATAAATCACAAATACCGCAAAATTCGGTATATATATATATATATATATATATATATATAACGCGCACCTATACTTTCAGGATTCGTCTCTTAATTTTTAGGTATATTCGTCGTGTAAGTCGTGCACCCCTTTTTTATAAAGAAACCTGAAATATACGTGTGCAATGCTCTTATGTTTTGAAGTCATTTATTTGAGGTATTATCCAAAGCTTTGGTAAAAAAAATTGTATTAGTATACATTTAGAGCTACGACATATTTTGCTTAAGGAATATAACTTCTTTCCAGTAAAAAATATTTAGATTCATGTAGAAGTAGTAATAAAGAAGGCATGCAGAAAAACTATCATTTTTTATACCCGGCGTCAGTAAATTTCGATCTTATTTTTTGTGTTAAAAGTGCGCGTTATACGCCTGATTTTAAGTTACATTATTCTAAGCTTATTGTATTTTATATAATTAAATTTTAATATTAAGTTAGGAAACCAGAACAAATTCAGTTGTTAGATAAAATTTATCATAAATATTTTACGCATTTAAAGACATTGATTAAAACTGTAATAAACTTGTTTCGATTACATATCATGATACTATGATGTAAATCACTAGCTACTTCTGGTTATTATGAATAGCTATAAATGAAAAGCCAGGGGTAAAATCACGTAAAAGATCCATAACTTAACTTTCTTCTATTTATTGGCGCTATTTTTTTTATTTTTTTGTACCAAATATTACTGCTTTATTCAATTTGTCATTAGGCACTCTCTTTCTGTTAAACATAAATGTCAGCGCTTGAATGTTGTTATAGTAAATTATCGACTACAACACAATTTTTACGGTAAAAATGGAGTGATTTAAACTGAAATTTGTAGCGGTTGAAAAAAATAGTACAAAACCATTATCTCCAATGAAAAATGAAGAGTATATTTCTATTGTACAGAGAAACTTTGGAAAAATATTACGAAATGTCTGTTTTTAGTCAATAAAGATTTCTAAAATAAGTATTTCAAGTATTACACAAAGAGATATTCGTGCATTTACAATGCATTTATTCTGTCCAATGCTTACAACTCCTAATAATATAGACCAGGGCTGGAAAACCTTTATGGATCATCCCCAGCCATTTTTTCTAAAGAAATATTTAATGAGGGATAGATTATTAAATATCTAATGAGGTTAAATAATTTTGAATTGTGATTATTATAGGAAAGTAATAAAACTAAATACTAAAATTTCTTTATTTATTACAAAAAAATACATTTTGTGCACTGTAATTCAAATTAAAGTAATATTAGAGTGACTTTTGCTGTTGCAGATTAGATAACATATAACTTATATTAGGATTGTAAGATGTCACTTTTAGTACAATGCATGCTGAATTGGTGTCCTCTGCTTAACGGTTCCAAAACGAGTCTTTAATGTTGTTCATCTCCAAAATAATGACTCGCTGGCACAGATAAATGAAAATATGGTTAAAATGGGATGAACCAGAATCTTCAAACAGTTTAATGTAGTTGGAATAGAATTCCATGCTTCAAAAAATTCGTTAGTTACGTTTTTTACATTTCAGTAAGTAGTCATTGTATTGCTTGTCTACTTATATTACTTGTCTGACTTTATTGCTTTTCTGTTTCAATCAATCCCAGCTTTTTACTTGTTTCAATAAATTTTCTGAATCCTTATTGAACTATAGAACGGAAATCAATCAGTTGCATTTCAAACTTTTCAATTTCGAACCAATTGAATTCGGATAAGTTCAGTTTATCAAATGAAATCCTATTAGGGTATATAATAAACTTGAGCATTTCTTCGATAATTCTTTGAATTGCGAAAATCACGCTGAAAATTCCTTGATTGAAGAATCAGTTACGGAAATAAATTTTTTAATAACTTTTTCTTCGTATAGTTTCTCATGTAAATCTAAATATTTGATACTGTTTTTCCAAGTTTGGGAAGTACTTGTAGTTCTTTGTAATAATTTAGTTTCTGAAAACATGCAGTTTAGCATCAAAAGCGTGAATGAGATTTATCATAATGATAATTGTTTTATGTGTGCTTCGAAGCTTTACGTTCAATTCATTCAAATGTTGCCATATGTCGGCAAAAAGTATCAATTTGAAAGCCATATGACATACAACTGTAGGTATTATTCAGTTTCCCCTTCATTTTGCAGAAACAGTTTGATTTCTTGCAATCAGTCAACAAATCCTTGAAATACGTTCCCGCGAATATTATTATGCATTTGTAAGTCATTATACACCAAGTTGACTTCGTCAACAAACCTTCAAATTTCCGCTTATTTAAAGCCTATGACGATATGAAATTGATTATTTTTTTGACTAACGCCATTATATTACCAAGAGGCCTTAAACCACTCTTAGTACAGAAGGTTTGTTGGTGAATAATGCAGTGACATTCAAGAATCGAATGTCCTACGTCTGTTTGAAATAAACAAATGAAACCATGTTTTACCCACCATATTAGGAGCACCATCAGCTGTTAAAGAAACAATTTGTTTCAAATCAATTTATTTCTCAGCAAGCGAATTTTTAACAGTCGTATAAATATTTGTGCCCATCGTAGCTGTGTTAGCGACAATGTTATTGCAATTGAGAAAAACAGCTAAACGTTCAGATTTAGTGACTTCAGTACATTCGTCAAGTCATAATGATATAAAAGGAGCGCAGTTAAAGAATTTGGTTTTGTTAATCTGTTACATTTAAGACCAGTTTTAAGATTCTTTCTTGTATTATGTTTCTATATACAGAGGAATATCTTTGACACGTTGAATTATCTTACCTTTATTATCAAAACTGTCGAAATAGGGACACTGCACTTGTTGCTAACCGGGTTTCCTTCAAAACCTCTCACCCTTGAAAAGGTTTTATACTATGCCGAGCAATGACATCTGCAGCTGAGTAACTTGCCACGCTCGTATGACAATTTTTGCTATTTGATTATAGACGTTGACAGTTTATTTCTGTCTTTTATTGCACTCGCTATTATTTCTTTTTGCTACATACCACTGTTCCAGAACACATAAAACACACACCGTTGTGTTGCCTTTACAAAGCATGCCATATTTCTCCGTCCATCAAATTTGAAATCCACTCTTACACTTACTATTTTGTATTTTTCGGATTTTTTTCTGAACTATAGCCATGTTAAATTACAGTTAAAAAATCATAAATATATATTATATAAGCTAAACTTTAAAATGCAGTTGCGTCAACGAAATTGATTGTGCCATGCTTAGAAAAACTATGTATTATTAGCAATTGTAGGCCACGACGTAACTAAGACAAGACAATGAAAACGAGTGAGCTCCTCGTCGCCCGGCGACCGATAATTCGCGTTTGTTCGTAATACTTCATAGTGAACTTTGTTATTTTGAACTAAAATGTAAACTGTTTTGATTGGTAGCGTGACGAAAATATTGTGTCCTATGTCATCAATCGCGCGTGTGTCATCGGTTCGCCATCCCAGATATACACTATTTACTTATTCTCGCTAAAGAAGTTAAAAATAAAGTTTTTGTAAATGGCAATGAGCTTTTGCATTGATGCCACTGAGCCATTTAATTCAGCTTAAAGAATTGCATGGAAGTATTGGTTCATTTAATTTTATTATAGATAACTATCCTATTTTGAATCGTTTTTCAACAATTTCTTTTTCTTCAGTTACGGTTGCAAACAGCGTTTTTTTTAAGGAATTTTATTAAAATGTGCACACAGCGTTTTCCAACAAATAAATCATAGATTAACTCTGAATTTTAAAAGCACAAAATAAGGTTGCTATAATAGAAGCTCTAGGAATAACTATACGGTAACTAGGCCTTTATATAATAGGGAAAGAACTTACCAATTGGAATATTTTCACAAAGAATGTTAATCGTAGAATTGTTTAACAATATATTTTATTACTATAAAGCTTATAAGGGAACATTTGAAATGTTCTCTTCAAAATGTACTATATGTGTTTATGTCACAGGAAAAACATTTATAAATTTTTTTTTAAAATTAGCTGGAACAAATATTATTTAAATTATATAGTTTTATAATAAAAAAGCATAGACAGAAGAGTAACTTTTCTGCACAAGTGTAAAAATAATGCTGATGATTTTAAACTGTCAAATTAATCATTTGAAACTGAGCATATGATTTTGAAAATTTTGCTTTTAGTACATTCAATGAATTTTAAATTTTACACTTCGTGATTAATATCATCAGGGCAGCAGTTTTAGTATCTCTAGCAGTTTTGCCACCCCGGACAAGAATAGAAAATGCCGCCCTTCTCTCCAAAACCAATTACAATTGAAAAAGATTAATTGTTCATATACATACACACCTATAAACGAATAATTCTTGCGAGCTATTAGGCAGAATAACAAATATATATATTAATTTTAGTCTTAAAAAATGCAACTCATTCGAAATTTAGGACATAATTACTAAATATTACAAACGAGTGAAATGTAAGAAAAAGAATCCACTATTTCAGCAAGCCAATTTCTTCTAAAAAGAGTATACTGATGGTGACGATCCCAAGCGTTTATTTTAACTTATAATAACTACACTCGAGACCAAAATGAAACATCTCATGTGGATTTTTATCAACCAAGAACTCAAATCACCCCTGTCCCCTTTTGGATAGCTGCCACCGGACATCATATGGGCGAATGGAATGCCCTTTGTGACCCCACTACGGGATGGAGAGAAAGTTACTAGTGAAAAATGTGTGAACATATCAAATTTCATGATTGAACATATACTCCCGTCTCGAACCCTTGAAGTTTCAACAGAAAAGAAAACTGGCATTAAAAAAACATAGTAAAAAATAAGGAAATAAGATACTTGTTAAATGAAATACCAAATTCACATCCAACAGAAATGTATACAATTTTTTGTAACAAAAAAAAAAAAAACATTTTCAAATTCTATCCTAATGCCGCCTTTAAAATTTGCCACCCCGGACAGGTGTCCAGTTTGTCTGGCCCTAGAACCACCCCTGATAGCCTACCTGTACATTGTACATGACCTAAAACATAGATTCTCAACTTGGGTGATAACGCCCTTTTGGGGGCGTTTGTGGCTTTCAGGGGGGCAGTACTAGACCCAGCAAAAATTAAGGGGTGCTGAGATGGCCCGAAGTGGCTTTGAGTAGCTTAACCAAATATAGTCTAAAATGGACTAAAAAACACTCTGATTATATACTAACAAAAGTAAACTTTAATACTGGTTACCTTATGTTGATTCATGTATTTAAATCGTTTCTGTCACGTGTACACAAATTCCCATAATTCAGTAGTTCGGGAAGTGAATGAAAAACTTAAAGATTACATTACATTTTCAGAACTATATTAAATTGAATGGTATAGTAGATTTAAATTTCTGCAGTGTACATGTTGTGAATTTGTGTGTGAGCTGTAGGGAAAATGTTTCGTCCACTGTATATCATTACGTATATTATCCAAGAAATATAATTAAATATGTTAACCAGGAATTAACGTGTGATTCTTTAATGGCTGAAACTGTCAATTTATTTATTTTCAAAGCATTGATTTATTAGAAATTATTTCGTATCATCAAAATCCCTGCATGGCTTTATAATAGGTAAGCTAAGACTTTTATCCCACTCTTTAAAATAAAGTATAAACTCAGTAGCGTTTCAATTCCAACAATACCATATCTACGACTAATATATATAACATTTTACATTTAAATATATTTGTGGCAATAGCTATTTCAGATTCGTAAATAAAAAAATCGGTGGCTTTAGAAAAAAAATTTAAAAATATCTTCTATAAGTAATAGAATATTTTTTAAAAAATTTAATTCTTGTTTTCACCATGTATTACTTCCCTAGAATGGGAGGAGGCGGTATCGAAATATTCACTAGAAAAGGGGATGCCAGTCCAAAAAAGGTTGAAAACCTATGATCTAAAATAAATACTCTTATTAGCTGCGTAACGATGTTTTCTCGTCCAAAGTCACCTCTCAATTGATTAAACACGTACTTAGGAGGACCGCCATTACACTGCCAACACTTTAGGGTGAGTAGCTGCGTGATATCGCCGACGTCTCCATAGCAATATCTTTCAGTAAAGCATAGTACAGTAGCATATTACCGATACTTCTTGCTCTTCCCAGACTTAGGAGATGATCGAATGTTATATCCTAGCCTAGAGGTGGCGAACCGTTTTGGATGAACGTGCCATTTTTTCTTTAAGAAATGTTTAAGAAGGTATAGACGTGGGGACAAATAATTTTGACTTGTTATTATTGAGAAAATAATAAAACTAAATACTAACAACTCAAAACTCTTTAACTACAACGAAAAAAAATTTTTGCACATTATAGTAGCAACTGTTTTATTTATACGTGTAATTTAGATTAAAGTAACATGAGTGTGATAGATTAGATGACAAATAACTTGTATTAGGATTGTAAGATGTTACTTTTACCAGAATGCAAGTTGAATTGAAGTCAACTTCCAAGTGGTTTCTAAGTGTGTCTTTAATGTTATTCAGCTTTGAAAATAATGAATCGCAGGCATAGGTAGATAAAAATATGGTTACAATAGCATGAACCATTTTTTCGAAACAGCTAAATGTATCAGGAATCAAATTCCGAGTTTCAAAAATTTAGCATTTTTACTTATATTGCTTGTTATTCTTTCTGTTTTAATCAATTTCAACTTTTTCCTTTTTTCAACAAATTTTTGAATCTATATTGAACTAGACTGTGGAAATCAATCAGTTGCATTTCAAACTTTTCAATTTACAACAATATAGTTGGTTTCAACAAATTCAGTTTATTTAATGAAGTCACATCAAAGTACATAAAAAACTTGAGCGCGTTTGCGGTAATTCATTAAACTGAGAAAATCTCGCTGAAAACTGCCACCGATCACACACGCTTCTCGTAATACTGCATGATGAACTTAAAATGCAAACCGTTTTGATCAGTGGCATGCCTAAAATATTGTGTCACGTGCCATCAAAGACACGCGTGACACTGGTCCGCCATCCCTGTCCTAGCCCGTTTGTTCTCCAGTTGAGAACATCTGATAATCTATTGCAAAGAGACTGGCCCACCATCCATTATAATTCATGAAATATGGCATGACTTTCAAAGTGCATGAAATGAGTCTTTGTATATTGTGGAAAATTGATACATGCCTCGTCCAATGAGATACCAACTAGGTGGCTCTATTTTCGGTTTTACTCAGATCGATGGGTATGAAAGAACTTGTTTTATATTATAGATTTCCAATGGGTTTCCTGTGGATTACTGGTACTCTTGTGACTGCTGAAGGGGTTTGGGGACACAATTAAAATTAACTTTATTTACGACTTTAGTGCGTGGACAACTTTTGGGGGTTTGCAAAAGGTTTGATATACAGATAAATATCTGTAACACATTTATTGTGAAAATTATAACAAATCTGTCATGATTTTTTACGTGTTAAAAACTTTTAGTGTAAAATGTTATACACTCATGTCCAAAATTAAGAGCACAAACATAAAATATGTGACCTATTCAATGTATATATTTTATAGAAAGATAATATTATGGTGTAGATTAAGGAAGCTAACTTCCCCCCCCCTATTTAAATAACAGTACATTTTAAATTATCAATAAAGAAGATATATATAAATAAAGGAATATGTAAATGATTTGGGAGTGTATAAAATTTAACAGATCAACAATACGATGGCTGCTTTTATATATAATGAAGTACCGAAAGAAATAAAGAAAAAAAAACTAGTCACATATTGCAGGGTATCTTTTCGGAAATCAGAATTATTCCTATTCTTATATACAAGCTTCGGATTATTATATGTTTCAAGATCTTGAAGATAAAATAGGCCAAGTGGTAAGAGGAATAATTATGTGTTTACCTATTATTTTATTTTAAATATATCTTGTCATAATAAGGACAGGAGAAATTTTCGAATGAAAACAATTCGCACTTCCTTCTCCAAATTAATTAAAAAGATAGACGAGATAAACTTCGCAAAAAATCGAATTGTAAACCTGCGTAATAATCGATTCTCAGTTTTTTTTAAAGAACAAGTACACATTAGAAGATGTAAGTAAGAATATTACATCTCTAATTGATGAAGATAATTTAGAGGCTGAAATTCAGGGATCACTAGAATACAATGAATCAATTATCTTCCGTGGATCACGAATAAGTAGATATTCAGGAAATTTAAATACAAATCAGATTGAAGTATGATCTATTTCAAATCAATATAGTAATATAATTAAGTAGCATTATTAAATTACTGCATGTTTTGTAAATACAATCGCAGGAGATGTTTGTAAATTTCAACATTTTGAGCATCAGTATGAACCTGCGATTCACAAAAATGAAATTCTTCAATGTGTATTGAAATTAACTATCTTAAAATATTATTTTTTGTAATACGGCACCATAGGACATAAATGGTCTTCCCTTAACTTTCTGAAAATTAATGTAAATGCAATTGAAAATATTTTAAAAGATTGCATATAGTAACCGCTTATTAAATTTAAAGCTATCTCGCAAAATAAATAATAAGTACAATTTAAGGAAATCATTTGACGAAATATTGGTACAAATAAAAAGTGTCGAGTCCTTCGTGGTTAGTTATAATTCTTATGTTTGTTTACTATTGCCTGAACGAAATAACACAGCAGAATTAAATGTAAAATATTTGTAAACCTTTCCAAAAAATGAAATAGAAGGACGGGAAAAATCTCGAAATATAATTTTATTAATTTCGAAAATTCACAAAAATTCCATATAAACGACTCCAGACAAAATTCACGTAAAACATTTTACTTTTTATAAAACTAAACCTTCTTCAGCGAGCACATTAGATACTTTAACAGAAAAGTACAGTACATTTTGTAACTAAAGATATCAATGCTAAAAATATAACTTGAAGTTAGAGCAGCACAAAACTTCGTTATGTAAATAAGTTAAATATTCCCGATGCTACAAATTTTCCATAAAATGAATCAGTGTAGATTTGTAAACATCAAATGTACTATTTTCAACTTAAAAGACAATCATAAATTCTTGTGCGAACACACATGCTCAAAACCAACTCAACATCCTAATGTACAAAACGGTGCGGTACCAAGAGAAGAAAATAAGGTCATTTTCTTAATAATCTATCAGCCACTGAAGAATTCACAAGTCATCGCAGGTTGATTTTCCAACAATGTGCTGTAAAATTATTGGTTCGCTACAGAAAAAGGTAGTAATACGCATATGTTTAGATTCTGCAGCTGCGAGGACACTTGTCAACAAATCATTCTCTGTGAGCTAAGAGTTAGAGGTAAGATAAAAGACAACGATAAGATCCGATTACTTTTCAAAATAGTGTGCGAGTTTTATTAAGAGACTTAATAAAGCATGGCTGAATTTACGACGTCCATAAAAGTATTAAAAACAGAAAGTATTTGTCTTGGTGTTAGCAGGTTTTCTAGTTCAAAACTGTGTGATATTTTTTTGTTTTGTTTTAGCTTGAATCGATTTATCCGATGCTCCCGATGATTTAAATAAAGGAGAAACTAAAAGAGCTGTTGAGAGCTGATTATCATCGTTTCAATATGAAAAACATATGCAGTGATGCCTCCTTCTGCAAGTCGCAAAAAACAAAGAACAAGAATAAAAACCCTTAATGATTGGCACGAACAAGGATTCCTTTCTTCTCAGTCGTCTAAGGCATGCACAGCGTAACTGTGGACTCGTAAGTCAGTGGATCAAATAAACACCCCTGCTAAAGCCAACAGCCGAAATGGTGATCCGGACATGATTTAAACACCCAATGGCGAAGATATTTAACCGTCTTATTCCTGCTATAGTAGTACAGTAAAATTAAATTTGGGATGAACCTTACACGGGGGAATTTCTAATGGTATCAATTTAGCATATAATTTTTAAGCGCAATGTATCTCTTCCGAATGGGGAGGAAAATAAAGATGAAAAACCAGGAAATGTGAACTTCAAACTTTTTAGAATATTAAAACGCTAGGAAAAAGCAGATGATTCAACTAACAAAAAAATTATACAATAAAAAACTTTATGAATTTAACATTTTGAAGAATATTTTATATTTAAAAATGATAAAAATAGCAAAGTTAAACTATCAATTAAATGTACTAATGTTGATATTCCGAAGAAGTATGTTATTGCAAAAAAGATGTGTGAATTCCTAAATTATAAAATTCCTAGGTTGCTGAAAGATTACAAAACAGTAATGGAAAAATATTTATCAATTAGGGAATGTATATAATACGGGGAATAGGATGAAATGTCAGCAAAATATATAGAGAAGAAATGGAAAATAATTGGTGCAAACAATACAAAAAATATCTGAGTAAAATAGAGATTCTCAGATACTATTTCCTTGATTTTGAGCACTTATTATCAAGTAGAAATTCATTGGTTCTGTGGTGCCTGTGAAATAGCCTTTGGTACAATTTTATATTTAACCATCTTCACCATTAAAATGAAAAGGTGAAGAAGACACGCAATGTATTACTTCTAAAAATATATTGATTCCCACTAAACGCTTAATATTTTCCAGATTAGAGCTTATATGGGCAGTGATTGAAACTAGACTTATTAATACGTGTGATATCAGTTCTAATTTTAATTCTAAAAAGTATTTATGTAGATTTAAATACAGTGTAACCAGAATGAGAGTTTTCTCGTGTATGAAAACCGTTCGCGAATATGAGAAGATTGTATATAAACAGCCTTAAATCAATGCTATAAAAAGATGTCATTGTCCTGGCAGGAACAACTCCACCGATCGATTTACTAGATTATTTTCTATTATAAATCTCGAAACGGTGATCTAGCCCTTCTTTGTAAATTAAATAGTGAATCGTGGCCTAAAGAAACCAAAGAAATTAAGAATGTATTATTAGAAGATTTAAAAAACAACATAGTTTCTCAGATTTGTTATGTGTGTGGTTTTAGATTCAAAAGAAACACTCTAAAATATAGACTAATCCAATTCCTTATTAAAGGAATTTAATTATGTAGTGTATAAAAAAAGGATTCGTGTGTTTTAAATACATGAAAAGCAATCAAACTTAGTATTAATTAATATGCAAAAAAATTAGAAGAATCTGAGAAATTTGTGATAACGCGAATACAATCAAGAAAATCACAAAGTGACAGAATAGAATCTCTTTTTTTAACGAAATGTGAAAATTCGATAATGTTTAAAGTTCTAAAGCTGCCAAAAAGGAACTAAAGTACTTTGAGTAATATAAGAGGAAGAATTTCAGGACTTTACTTCAAGTAGAGGATAAAAGTTTATTATGAAACATGCCTCATGGTGAAGAGAGTTATATGCACAACTACTGAAATGTGTAAAAGATACTCTGAGAAAAATCTAAGGTAAGCCCTTCTCATATTTGAGAAGTCATCAACTATCCTAACTGAGATTGAAGCTGTTGTTCACGTGATATCTGCGACTTACATGATTCGTGATTTAGGAAATTCGATATCCCTAAAACTGCTCACTTCTTCCAGTTCGGAAAAAGGAAATTTAATTTTTCTCTATATTTCGTCGAAATGGAAATAAATTGTATATTAAAAAGACTCGGGCTAGAAGGAAACTCTTATCATACCATATTCCTGAAACAAATACGGATTAAGTTTAAAGAATTTTACCTAATCACTGCTATTCTCAATTTTAGAATCCGGAAAATTACAAGTGCTTAAAGACTAGATATATCATATTGTTTGAATGAATTTGCTAATTCAAACTTTTGTAGGACTAAAAAATAATAAAGAAAGTTATTCAAGAGGCCGAGAGACGATTTTTCTCCTGCTCATTTGGTAAAAATAGCAAAATGAATCCCAGAAAATCTGTACATTGATTATATTCTTTGAATTTGAAATCTCTTAAAAGTTATATTTATTTTTATTTAAACGTTGAAGTTGCATAACAACTTCCTTATTTTTCCGAATATTTTTATATTTCCATAATACAAACATACATATTTATATGTATATATAGATTAAATAATCTTGCCCATTGGCAATGTTTTCTTTAAGGCTGATCATATTGAATTATCATTGATGTTGCTTCGTTGCATTGATGTTATTGATGAAGCAGTCTTTGGTAGGAAGGTAATCCGGTTTATTGTACATTTATAAACACACACACACATAAACATCTTAAACACAACACTTTACAAAAAAAGACACATGGCTTATACATTTTGAGGAAGACAAAAGAGACAAAGATAGATAGTTTTCAGAGTTGTGGGCTATTTTTATGAAGTTGCAACAGGAAGTGTTAAAATCCTCTTGACTTCCGTGGACGGAATCAAAGGTTGGTTAAAAACTATCCTTTGATATAGGGAGGACGATCTGAGATCGATTAATCGAGACATCGAATTATCGGGCCAAAAAAGTCGATTTTTTAAATCGATATGTTGCACTGAATCGATATTTCATCCTAGAAAATCGACATTCGTGTTTTTTTCTATTTTGGTAAAAAACATAAAATATATTATTTACAATTAGTTGTGAATGTACTATCTTTAAAACCCGTGTTGGCGGTTAAAGTGTTAATTACTCAAAAACTCGTGAGATGCCTGTGTGCTTAGTTTCCTTCGCCTCTCTTTAATAAATAAAAAAAGTTACGTTTGTTATCGTTGACTTTTTGTATTTGTTGATATTGCGTCATTTGTTTATGTCTTGATTGAATGATTGTCGTAATGTACTGTGATTAGCGAAATAAATATTTATTTTTATGTAGTGTTTGTTACGGAATAATAAGTAATTGAGGGTAAGTAAATCGCTGTAAGTATAGTGGGATCATTTGTTCCTTGTGAGCGCATTTTTTCGATTGCCGGCAACATCGCAAGTGATGAGTGGAACCACTTGGATCCCAGCAGACTTGACAGACTATTGTTTTTAAAAAGCTTAGATATTAAGCATTGGGAACTATAAGCTGCATTATCTATTTTCTAAGCTTTTTAATGTATAACAAATACATTTAGAAAATAAATATCTTCTTTTATACCTGATACTTTTGCATGGTACTAAAAATAATAGTAGTTGTCGAATTTCTCGAACTTAAAAATCCATGATTTTACTGATAAGAGATCATTTATTATGGTATCTTTCTTGTTTTTAATAAAATGGATTTATATTTACATTATAATTGTAAACTTGGAAAAAATCGATTTTTTAGAAATCTATCTTTTAGACTTCGATTTTTTTGTGAATCGATTCATCAGATTACGATTCAAACCCATTAAAAATCAATCTTTTTCTTAAAAAATCGTCATCCCTAGTTCGATAGTTTCTGATGTAATCTTACTTTAAAAAATGAAATCTGTTTACTTTCAAGATACGATTACGATTAAATCCCGTCTTATGGACAAGAAATAATTATTTAGCTTGAAGGCCAGGACCATTACAAATTAAGGGGGTTCGGCAAGTCCCTAGGAGCCCATGTTAAATTGAGTAAGTTTATGTACCCTTTTATTAGAAACTACATACTTCGCATGATTAAAATTTTTACAGTAAGCTTTGTGTTGTATAAATAACACTTTAACTGATGGTTTTGTCTTTTTGTTCGAAATTAAATTAATCATGACTTTTTTTAAAATTGTGTCCAATTTTTTTTCCCTTAAAATTTAATTTACAAAGGTCATACCTACAAAAGTTTTCTAGATATATCTAATTCCCTCCATTAAAATGTGTAAACATGTTAAAAGTCTACTCACTGAAAATTTGAGGTTTATATGATTAATAGTTTTTGAGAAAGTGAAATATATATATATATAATCTAATTCTCTACAAACAAGAGATAAACATTCACATCAATCACATTCGAAAAAAACACAGAGACAGTAAAGAGAACATACAATGAAAGACACTAGATTAAAAATTATAAAATGGATGCTGCAGTATTATAAACATTGCTGACTTAGGACAGCTAATATATAAAAAAAAAATTATATAAAATTGAGGTTGAACATGTTTTTTGGCCAGCCAACCTTCCCCCTTTATGCAAATAATACTGAGCAAAAACCTATTGAAAGTAATGGATAGGAATATCTAAATCCATTACAAAATAGAGGTAACTTACCTAAAAATTGCACTTGGAAATGCAGAGCACTCGCTAAATCTGAGTGCAATAAATAAGTTATTGCCAGATTTTGAACCCTAATGCAGATTCAAAGCATGTGAATGGCTGAAATGTAGCACTTAACAAAAGTATAAAAAGAATAGAAACCTGAAATTAATAAAAGAGTTACAAAAAACCATAACTTTAGTGACATTAGAGTATATATGAATTAAATAATACGTAATTTTATCTAATATTAGAATATGGAAATAACTATAACTAGGAAATATGTAAGTATACAGTAATAAACTATTATCAATCTCAGAATTTTTAATCCTTACAATTTCGAATAGCTTTAATCATATAACTATTAATAAAATGAATTGGGTATTTCTGATTTAAGCAATGTTTAGTAAAATGTTTATAGTTATTTATTATTTCTGATTTTTTTGACACTAGAAATTTATTGCGTTGTATATAATTAATAACAATATTTCTGAACATAGAAATGTGTACATTACTCTCCCAATGCGGAACTTTTATTATATTGAAATTAAAATTTTCTCTTTTATCATATAAATATTAGAAACTATTACAATATCTATTAATTTGATATGTATGTCAAGAAAATTTGCTTCATTGTTGTTACTATTTGCCTGTATTAAATTAAGATATTGTGGATAAAAATTAGTATTAGGTATAAAATTGACTCGCTTGCCAAAAATGATTATGTCATCGATATAACGATAAATATAATATTTAGAATTATTAACGTAACTTCTTTCAAAATAATATAAGTATAAATTGGCAAGACAGTTGCTCGCATGGCCCCCTTTTGGCAAACCTTTAATCTGCAGATAATAGTTACCCTTATGAAATATATATTCCTCTTTAAGTACAAACCTAAGTAGTGAACTAAATATATCATAATTAACATTATTAAATAAATTATCTTTATGCAAATTTACAATTATATTAATCATATCATCAATATCAATACAGTTAAAAAGTTCTTCAAAATCTAAACTATAGACTGAATAAATCTTTTTATCATTCTTTTTTTTTCAATAAGATATTTACTATTTTTAAGAATGGCTGTGGATTTAAGATTATTTATTGTATCATGTAATATTTTTTTATGGAAAATTTTGCCTATTTTGCTGATATATGTATTAAATCCATTTGTAACTGACCTAAATTTGACTGGGTCTTTATGAAATTTGGGAGAAAGAAATATATGTGGAAATTAAACACTATTATTAATTTGAATTCTTAATTTTTTATGAAAAGCCACAATTCGATTAATTATTTCTCTATCAGAAAATGATGACTTAATAAAAGCTGTATTATTATCAAAATATCTGTTGATCATTAAATTATAATAGTATTTACATATGAAGGCAAAATTACCTGGCACTTTATCAACATAAACTATAATGAAATTATTTTGTAATTTTTAATCTGATTTTTAATATCATTAAAAAAGATTTTATCATCTGTACCAAAGATATTTATTAAGCTGCTGTGTAATATTACCTTTGAATTCTTGGAATGCCTCTATAGGCATACTATACTTAATAGCTATTTTGTATATAAATTGCTCAATATCATTATATAACTGTTTTTTTTATAAATTTATTATTATTCGAAATCATTAATCTAAATCCAATACCTTTATTCATTACGTTTATAAAATTGTTGTCTTTTACAATATTGAGGTCACCAGTAACAACATGCTTGTGATGTTTATCAATCTCAATTCTTTAAAGTCATTACATTTACATATTAAATTTTCTTGCTTTATAGACACATTATCGTTAAACATTGATCTACCTATTTTTTATTGTATTTAAAAACTTTTTCAATAGAAATATTTTGTATTGGGAAAGATGACATGTGTTTTTTAAAAATGCCAGAAAAATTAATATTATCATATGATTTATTCATATATAAAAGTGTACAATATTCTATTTGATAATCTTTATTTACATTAACTTTTATTTTATGTTTATGTTTCAAAAATTTGTGAATGTCTTTTATAATATGCAAAGCTTGGCAATCTTTAATTTTATGTGAAATTAGTACATCTTCTGTAATACATAATTCTGTCTTACTGAGTCCAAATATAAAAAATTTAATATGTTTTATGTTAAAATTGTTATCTCAAAGTTATTACAAATATCTATAATACTAATTATTTGTAAGTACTTTATTGTCTCTACTTAATTTTTTAGTTCTACCTCCTCAAGTTTTTTTTTATAAATTATTTTATTAATTCAATTATTATAATAATAATCTTGAGAATTTTGTTTAATTGCATTGAGAATATTTTTTCCTTGGTATAATATATTTAGTCCATAAGGATAAACTGCATTATAATATTTAATTTAGTAATTTTCCCACCATAATCTTTCTTTAATATCAGGAACAACTTTAATAATATTGAGTGAAACATTTTCGAAACCATGTGTACTAAAGTGTCTTACTTCCATCTTATTTGAATTTTTAATACTGTTGAAGTATTTTTAGTATCTGACCTATGTTTATTAATTCTAATATTAATTA